>JZKD02S1409193.1:94418-104620 GCA_000966675.3 Picea glauca | reverse complement strand
ATTTCAACCATCCATGAGATCCTCCACCTTCCCTAAAAAATAGGAAACCAAATGTGAGGTGGATTCTCACACTTAATTACTTTCTTTTTCATGAATATTACTAATAATTCATGTGCACTTGATTCTCACACTTAATCAATTCCTTTTCCATGAATATCAATAATAATTTATGTGTACTTGGTATTTTGTCCTTCATGTAATATATCCCTCCTCCACATTGACTAGGGATTGTGACATAGGTTATTCTATGGTGTCAAGGTGTATGCGACACTTACATGACACTTTACGACACTTAGCGTGAGGTACCTAGGTGTGCAAATTTCATATGTAACAACCTCTGGTGAAAGATCCTGTTGTGGTATTTTTCCTAGTCATGGTGATTTGACAAGGAATGATAAAGACTCAATATGATATATGCTATTACATGCGGACCCAAAGTGAGCCTAATCTAAGAGAGAGCTAATTGGCTCAGAGGGAGAGCCACAGAAGGAGTTTCTCCTTGGTTCAGGTGGGAGAGAGATGTCTCCCAAGACTCACATACAAGTGTCACGAGTCTAGGGTGAAGTTTGTATAATTCAAAGACAAGATTGGCATGTTGTAGAATGTCTCCCTCATTGAGAGGGAGTGTTGATTTTTGGAAAACATCGCGAAGACATTCTCTTAGAATAATAATTAATAATATAATTATTTATTATTAAATAACATATATAATCAGTAAATGATAATAATAAATAGTTATTGATTATTCAAGGGATGCATCCTTTCATGGATGGTCACCATATGTTCCCTATATATGGAACACTCATCCTTGTAATAATATATTGATTATATCTCATATGAAGAAAAACCAACAAAACCCTCGGTGTCTAATAAGGCATTTCTAATGAAGAAATTATTTAGTATGAAGATGTCAGAAGGTGGGTCTGTTGCAGATCATTTAACTGAATTTAATACAGTTACTAATCAACTAAGTTATGTAAAAGTGGACTTTGATGATGAGGTTAGGGTTGTTCTAATCTTGTGCTTGTTGCCAGAAAGTTGGAACGACTTGGTCATGGTTGTAAGTAACTCTGTCTCTGGTTCAATCACTTTAAAATTTGATGATGTTTTTGGTGTTATCCTTAGTGAGGAAATGCAATGGAAATGCACAGTTGAGACATTAGGTAATGTGTTGAACATGGAGAATAGGGGAAGACAAAAGGATAGAGGAAAGGGATCAGGGAACCATGGGAATTCTAGGAAGGGAAGATCCAAATCCAAACTAGGAAATATAGAGTGATGGAATTGTGGGAAGAAATGACATCTGAAGAAATACTACAGAGCTCCAAAGAGACAAAGAGATGGACATCAAGAAAAAAATCATGAAGCAAATGTAACAGGTGATGTGTTACAAGATGCTTTGAGTCTTTATGTAGATAATATTTCCGAGTCTTGGGTAGTAGATTTAGGGGCTTCATTTCATGCCACACCCCATAGGAAACATTTTCTATATTATGTTCAAGGTGATTTTGGATAGGTTCATTTGGGTGATAATGCACCATGCAAAATTGTTGGAATGGGAAAGGTAAAAATAAAGAAAAGAGATGGAAACCAATGGTTGTTGAAAGAGGTAAGGCATGTTCCATATCTAAGGAAAAATATAATTTCAATAGGGAAGTTGGAAACTGAAGGTTGTATATCCATATTTACAGATAAGGTGTGGAAGGTTACCAAAGGATCATTGGTGATAGCAAAAGAAGAGAAGGTAGGTACATTGTAATTATGTATTGGTAATACTGACTCTTCTATCTCTTTATCTTCTACAAGAGTGGATACAAAACTGTGGGATCATAGGCTTGGACACATGAGTGAGAAGGGGATGCAGATACTTCACAAAAGAAATTTGTTGCCAGATCTTAAAAAAATTGATTTGGATTTATGTGAGCGTTGCGTTTATGGAAAACATAAGATAGTCATATTTCTCAGAGTCGGAAAAGAAAATAAGAGTGAAAGGTTAGAGCTTGTGCATATAGATGTATGGGGACCAACTCAGGTATCATCTCTTGGAGGATATCATTATTATGTTACTTGTATTGATGATGCAACTAGAAAAATATGGGTTTATTGCATTCATCAAAAATCTGATGTTATTTATACTTTTAAGAAATGGAAAGCTTTGGTTGAGAATGAAACAAGAAAAGGGTTGAAGTGTCTTAGATCAGATAATGGAGGTGAATATTGTAGTAATGATTTTGATTATTTTTTGTTCATACCATGGGATTCGTAGAGAGACGATAGTTCCAGGAACACCACAAGAAAATGTTGTGTCAGAAAGGATGAACAAGACAATAATGGAGCATGCAAGGAGTATGAGATTGCATGTTGATTTTCCCTTACAACTCTCGACAGATGTTGTAGATAATTTTGTTTACTTAATAAAAAAAGGACCTTCAAGCTCTTTGGATGGTCGAATTCTAGAGGAGGCATGGATAGGTAAAAAGGTAAACTTCTCCTTTTTGAAGACTTTCGGTTATGAATCCTTTGTCCATATTGATAAAGAAAATAGAACAAAGCTTGAGGAAAAATCCAAGAAGAGTACCTTTATTGGATATGGTGTTAATGATTTTGGTTATATCTTATGAGCTTCTGAAAATCACAAAATAATTAGGAGTAGAGATGTTATATTCAATTTAAAGGTCATGTAAAAATATCAGTTGCAGGGAAAGATACAAGAAAGAGAAAAAACATAATACACAATGCTTGATGAGATCACTAGAAAAGAAATTCCAAAGGAGACAGAAAATCGAAAAGTACAACAATAAGAGAAATAGGTACCTCAGACTCTTATAAGTGTTGTTAGAAGATCTACCAGGTTAAGTAGACCCCTTGAATGATACTCTCCTTCATTGTATTATTTATTGTTGACTGATTTTGGTGAACTAGAATGGTATGAAGAGGAAATGTAGGTAGACACCAAAAAGAAGTGGGATTAAGGAATGAAAGAGGAAATGGACTCCTTGGTACATAACTAGACTTGGGACTTGGTTCACTTGCCTGTAGGAAAAAGAATAATTGCATAATAAATGGTTTTACAAGTTGAAGGAAGAACATGGAGGAAAAAAGTAGTACAAGGCTAGACTTGTTGTAAAGGGGTTTGCACAAAAGAAAGGTATATATTTTGATGAAATATTTTTTCCTTTTGTTAAAATGACTTCAATTATGAATATTTTAAGTCTTGTGGTAGTACAAGATTTGTATCTTGAATAGTTAGATGTAAAAACAACTTTTCTCCATGGGGATTTGGAGGAAGAGATTTATATGCAGTAACCACATGGGTACTAGGTCAAAGAAAAGGATAATTTGGTATGCAAGTTGAAGAAGAGCTTGTATGGCCTAAATCAAGCTCCAAATAAGTGGTATTTTAAGTTTGACAGGTTTATGACAGAACATGGTTATAGTAGATGTCATTCTGATCATTGTGTTTATTTTAAAAAGCTAGAAAATGGAAGCTATATTATCTTGCTATTGTATCTAGATGACATGCTTATTGCAGAGTCTAATATGAAAGATATAAATGTGCTCAAGAAGAAATTATCTAATTCATTTGCGATGAAGGATTTGGGTGCCACAAAGAAAATCCTTGGTATGAGAATAATAAGAGACAGGAAAAATCGCAAATTGACATTGTCTTGGGGTGAGTACATAGAGAAGGTGTTGGAGAGGTTTAGAATGTAGAATGCAAAACTAGTTAGTACACCTTTTTCCATCCATTTCAAATTAAATAAGGAAATGAGTCCCAAGACATAGGAGAAGATATAATAGATGTCCATGGTCCCTTATTTATCATCAATTGGTAGCTTGATGTATGCGATGGTTTGGACAAGACCAAATATTGCACATGCAGTGGGAGTTTTTATGAGGTATATGAAAAATCCAAGTAAAGAACATTGGGAGGCAGTAAAGTGGATTCTCGGGTATTTTAGAGGTACTACTACTCATGAATTATGTTTTGTAGGTTCATACAATGTTCTATAGGGATATATTGATTTAGATATCGCAGGTGATAAAGACAAGCACCACAGGGTATGTTTTTACTATAGGTGGAACAACAATAAGTTGGATTTTGAAACTGCAAAAGGTTGTTTCACTTTCAACTACAGAGGTAGAGTATGTTGTTGCTATAGAGACTAGTAAAGAGATGATTTGGTTACAAAGGTTTATGGAGGAATTGGGAAAAAAGCAGGAGAATAACAGGTTGTTGTTGGAATTACTTCAACACACACCTAGGATTTATTTTTTCCTAAGGTTTTTCCCTGTTGTTTAGTCATAATTAGTCATTATCCATTCTCCTATATTTTAGGGGAGAATATTCCACTTGGAGAATATTCTCTTTCAGTTGACACTTCAGTTTGAGTAGTTGAGTTGAGTTTAGATGTTGCATTGGTTTTGTCACCATGCAACATTGGGATCATCACCCTGCTAATTCGACCTTGCCTTGGTACATCACCAGACTAGCGAATTATTAAAATATTTAAAAATACATTAAAGTATTACATTATATTACATTAAAGTATTAATACAATAAAAAAATATTTATACAATAATAAAGTAATACATTAATAAGGTAATGATACATTAATAAAGAAATGGTACATCAATATGTAATATGTAATAATACATAAGCACATTAATACATTATAATAATATATTATCTCGTTATTATAATATTTAATTATATTATAATTAATAAATTAATACATTAAAAAAGTTAAGGCTTGTCTCCAGTCGACACAATTGTTTCCGACTCAACTTAAGGCTTGTCTGGTCGATACTTTTCTTGCTGAGACTTTTGTACCAGAATTCTTGACTCTGTGACTATACTAATTCCCATACTAATCTTATTTCACGTCAATGCCAACAATATAACACAATTTCCAACATTCTTACTTGTGATTTGTATGCATTCATATTGGACTCTCCATTTACCCTTTTTATCTAGATAATTTCTTCACAGTTTCTTTTTGTGCATGGCTGTTAATAACACAATCCACCAGAAACCATATTTCCATTAGGGTGATTTCATCAACCTCATACAATATAGGATGTGTGCATCAAGCTCATATAATATATTAGTCAATATTATCTTTCTACTAATATTCAAGTAAAATTAATAACATTATGTCCAATATTGACAATGCTTGACGTTTAAGTCACCTTCATAACATTATGTCCAATATTGACAATGCTTGACATTCAAGTCACCTTCATAACATTATGTCCAATATTGACAATGCTTGAAATTCAAGTCACCTTCGTAACAATATGTCCAATATTGAAAATGATTTTCAAACCAATCAATCAATGATACTTCACCTGTCTATAAAGGTTGACATCAATGAAAACCAAATTGTCAACAATCTCCCCCTTTGTTATTGATGGCAACCTAGTAAAATAATCTTACTCTCCCTGTGAATGTATTATGTATTTTAAGTTCTTTGAGTTGACTTTGTTTTACTCTTTATCTCTCCCCATTTGATAACAACGATAAAGGGAATATTTCTCTTCTACCCCTGAGATGATGCTCCCCCTGAGGTGATGCTTCCCCTGTTTTCATGCCATTTGTTTTGGACTTTGTTTTACTTTTTATCTCTTCCCTTGTCAACAATTCTCCCTTTTATATTACTAATCCTAGATAGTCAAAAAACCTTTCAAGAGAAATTGGACCTTTGTCAACATATGTCACATTAATGCTTCAATCATAGTCATTTGATTTTGTAGTAACCAAATTCAACTTCTACCTTCTTCGAAACACAATTAAATTGGCCATAGTATCTTTTGATGTATGTTTCCATAGATACTTGAGACATGTTTTAGTTTTTCCATGATACTTTAAACTATATTCCTCTTCTAACCATCCTGCTTCAATGATACACCAGAGATGTTTTAGCTATGTTTCCATTTAGCTTCCTTCAAGAGTGTACCGAGATTATACAAATGATGCTCAAGGATTATTATTATTTTCTTTTAGACTGTTCCCAATTTCTTCATGATGATAGTCATCTATTCATCCATTTGTAACCCAAGAGCCTCTTTATTAGTTTCTCATTATTTTGAGAATACCTCATTGGTTTCAGATCATGTCATACTTTAGTAGCATCTGTAGCATTATTACTTACTCCAAATTATACTGCACATTCGTTTTTCTTTCCTTTGTCTTATCGAATTCAAGTTTTTTATATACAAACAATGATGGAATTTTGATTTTCTTTGCCACATTTATGATTTCCCTCATCCAAGAGTAACATTCATGAGTAACATTTTCTATTCTTCAATACTCATAAGGTCATCACCATGAACAACCTTAAGTCTTCTCTAAATCCTCCTTCCTTTCTTTTATTTGTATTTTTTTGTTGAGGAAGAGCTTCAATATATCATCAAAATAACATTAGAAAAATTCTAAGATCATCATCACTCAATTCTTCTGGTTGGTTTACTATTGAAAATTCATCATCATCATCACTATTTTGTGTAACATAAACTTCTTCATCTTCTTCTTTATAATTTTATTCTTCCATTTTTCTTTCATTGGCTAGTGGACTATTGATTTGCAGGACATCATCAAGAACTACAATTGTGTCATATTCTTCTTTAGGAATTCTCCTTTATTGAGTTTGATTCACTTTATATGAAAATATTTTACTTTTATATTCCTTATTATAAGCTTTACCCATCATTCTCCTATTATTAACTTCATCAATTTCAGGTGCACTATATTCATCATCTTTCTTTCTTTGTACTTCCAATTTTATTTTCCATATCTTCTCATTATGTTTGTTAGGGTTTCCTATCTTCAAGGATTGCATTGGTAATCTACATTCACTGGATTTATGTCCATAGTTGTTTCACCTTTGGCATTCAACATTGAGATTTTCTAAAGGAGAGAAAGAGTTGTAGTTTCTTTTCTCTGTAGTAAACTTCTTGCTTCTTTGGAAATCCTTTGGATTCCACTTTCCATAGGATTTACAAAGTACTTATTTGTGTCCAAAATTATTGCAAGAATAACAATTCCCAAGGAAGATATATTGATATATGTTAGAGGGATTTCTTCTAGTGATTGTATTCTTCTTGTCAACTCTTTCTTTAGTAAGGGGTGCTGATTTTTGTTTATTTGGGATGGTCTCCAACGACATCATCCTTGTCTTATTATATTCTCTTATTAAAGATATTTTAAGAGAATATGCATAATTGATTGTCCTAAATTGAAATATCCTTGTGATGTAGAAGTTGATTCTTGGGTGTATCCAAAACCAGTCTTGTTTTTTGGTGACCTCTGACTACTGAGAATTTCATCCAAGATTTTTGAACTATTTTCAAATTTGATCACTTCTTTTCTTTATCAAGTTCACCTTTTAGTAGCTCAATATCAACTTCTAGATTCTCACATGTTCTCTATCACTGAGTTGATTTAAAATGACTTCTTCAATTCTTTTAGCTTCTAGGAGTTGAGACTTCAAATCACTAATTATCTGCTTTGATTATTTGATGGTTCTTGATGTATCTACTTCTGTTGATTGATATGCTTCTTAAAACTCTTGAAGTTGTGCCCTTAGTAGCTTGTTCTTTTTTTTATACTTTACTAGTTCCTTAAGAGCACTGATCAATTCTTTTTATAAATATACTTCTTCTTCAAATTCAGAGTTTTCTTCATCATCTACAACATTATATTGAGTTTTCATTTCCATAAATATAAGCTATGAATCTTCATCTTCACTTTCTTCATAAGAGTTGTTGTCCTCTTTTTTGTAGAGATTCTTCTTCTGTTTGTAGTATTTATTTTTGTTATTTTTCTTACCCTTCTTATGTTCTTTATGATTCTAAATTTCTGCATTATCACTATCCTCATGCTTGGGATATGGACATTTGTTAGCAAAGTGTCCAACTTTTCCACAGTTGAAGCATATCAAAGGAAACTTTCCCTTGTATTTATGAGTCCCTTTCTTGAGTTTCATCATAAATTTAGCTACTTCTTCATCAGATATATTTGATAAATATTCATTAGGTACCTAATCCTACTTCTTCCTTGATTTTGATGCCTTGAAGGAAGTTTATCCTTTTGTTTTTCTTTATTGTCCTGTTCTCATCTCATATGCTATAAGGATCCCATGTAGTTCATCTATTGTGAGCTTATCAAGATCTGGTCTATCTTCAAGGGTAGAAATTTTGGCATCATACCTCATAGGTAATTATCTCAAGATATTTTGGACAATGGATTTGTCTTTGAGTTCTTCCCCTAATGCTATGATTAAATTGACAATTTCATCAACTCTTCGAAGATATTTAGCTATGTCTTCTTCCTCCTTCATTTCAAAATTTTCAAACTGAGTTATATAGGTTTGCACTTTGGCTTCCTTTACTTTAATGTCTCCTTCATATATGACCTTTAGTTTGTCCTAGATATGTTTTGTTGACTTACAATGCATTACCTTTACAAATATAAGATTGGTTAATACTCCTAGAATAGCATTGACTGCTCTTGAATTTTCATTGCATAACTTATTTGTAGCAGTATCAGTAGGTGGGGTAGATGGTGTAGTATAACCACTTTCAACATCTTACCAAAAATCACATCTAAGGGACATGAGATAACTTTTCGTTCTCAAACTCTAGTATGTGTAATCATTCCATTTGAACAAAGGTGCTTTGTTGGAAGACATTCCCTCTTGTTGATCCATTGCTTCAGAATCTACCTTCCAGTTGTTAGACTGTGCAGAAGTCACCCACTTTGATACCAATTGTTGGAAACCTTGTCAATACTGGGAGGGGGGGGGGTGAATTAGTATTGGTTAATTATTTAAAATTTTAATAATTTTAACTTATTAACAAAAATTGATCAACAATAGTAAACTCGAATTTAAAATCAATACAATAATACAAGTTACAATAAAGATTGGGAGACATCAATCTCCTTGTTTAGCACACCGACCCTAGGAAGCACTAACTCTCGTGTTTAGGGAACCAACCCTCGGAAGCACAAACTCCATTGTTTAGAGAAAAAACCCTAGTAAGAACCAACTTCATGTCTTCAAACTTTAATCAATAAAATACAATAGTCCTTCCTTGCTCCACCTTGTTGGTTGTGGAGCCTGATTATCTTTATGATTCAGAGGTCTTTATTTTAAGCCATGTTTATACCCCATGAAGACTTTACACCTTGAAATAATGTACACTCCTCCACGTGGGTGAGTGTAGAGGGGGGTTACCCCCTCTATGGGGTCTATGGGAAGCGGGCCCCCGATAGGGGTTCAGGGTATAGCGTTCCTTGATGGGGGTTCAGGGGCGAAGCCCCCAAAGGAAAAATTGCCTTGTAAATGTATATTGTAATTTCATTGTAAATTTGGACCATTCATTATAAGGTGATAGATATGAAGGTAGAAGCTATGTTAGGGTTTTTTTCCCTATAAGACAACCCTGTTTTATGAGGGAAATGTATTGCAACAATGAATCATAGTGAATATTGTATTCTGAGTGAGGAGACTGTGAGAGAAAGAAGAGGAAGTTATAGCGGGTTTGTTGTAGGTTGTATCCCTTCATTTGCTAGATAATAATAAAGGAAGGACCTGGAAATTTCTCTGGTGGATGTAGCCCACACTGGGTGAACCATGTATATCAGTGTCTCTATTGTATTGTGTATAATGTGTGTTTTATTTCCAATTTTATTTATTTTTATTGCTATGTGATCATTTTTTTCTAACAACTGGTATCATAGAGAAAGGTAAATTGCCGGAAAAGAGGGTTCTTGGTTTGAGTGGGAGCAATGGCATAAGATGGAAAGTTTAGGGTCAAGAAATTTAACGACCAAAACTACCAATTATGGAAGATGCGAATGGAATATTATTTATATCAGAAGGATCTATTCCTACCATTGGGTGGAATAGAAAAGAAGTCAATGGCCATGAAGGATGAAGAATCAGAGGTTCTTTATAGAAAGGCACTAGGAACGATACAACTGAGCCTGACATCATCGATGGATTTAAATATTTTGAAAGAAAATATGACAAAGGAGTTGATGGACACATTGGATAAACTATATGAAAAACCCTCGACGTCCAATAAGGTATTTCTAATGAAGAGATTATTTAATATGAAGATGTTAGAAGGTGGGTCTGTTGCAGATCATTTAAATGAATTTAATATAGTTACTAATCAACTAAGTTCTGTAAAAG
>JZKD02S1409193.1:74617-89794 GCA_000966675.3 Picea glauca | reverse complement strand
ATGCTCAGGTTCCCAGGTTGAAGGTGTTTTGGTTGCAGTGAATGTGTACTCGACCCCCTTTGAACCTGTATGTGTGAAATGCAACTCTCCTTATTTTGCCTCCGCTTTGATAAGTGATGATATGATTGATTGTCTGCGATGCAGTGAAAAATGTCCATATATATATGAACATTGCCTCAATGCTGCCATCCGAACCATGGGAAACACAACTATGCATTGTACAGTTAGGAAGCCTCTGTTACAAAATGTTCTTCCTAAGTTGGAAGAATTGTCGTATGAAACATATCTACAGAAAAAGGCAAGCAGTGTTTACATGCTGCACGACTTTTGGATACATAGAAAATTTACCTTAAATGAGGACAATGAAATTTTTCATATCGACTGAAGAAGGAAAAAAAAAATCATATCAAACTTTGGCAGGAAATGAAAATATCTCATGTGTCTCTATAATATTTCTTCAACATTCAGATGAATGTTCATCGGACTTGAGTACTTGAGATTGCATGTGCATAAGATTGTTCGGTCCAAAAATGGGAAGCATGGCAGAAAACCCCATATATCCCATGGCCCCGGTTATTTTCTACTGGGAACATATACTAGATGTAAGAGAAAACAAATGTCATGGCGTTTTTTCTTTGTGTATCAAATTTTTTGATGCAAAGGTTGATTCGTCCTTCTCTATGGAACCTTGTGGGAACTTGCTTGTGGCTTGTTTGGAGTTTAGTTGGTTCTTGGTTGTATGCTTCATCTGTCAATTTGTATATCTCGGAACTCTAAGTGTTGTTTGGAGGACACAAAACAATAGAATTTCAATTTTTTTGCCAGCTAGCCCGCAAATCTACCTGATAATTTGTATGGCGTTGTGACACAAATGTAGTATGTGTCTTGTTTTAGCATTTTTCCTTGATCGATGAACTTGGTAAAATTAATCTCCTGGAATAATTTGAAATCAACAAATATATACTGTGCGAATTCCAATTGTGCTATCATATCAACAAGAGGCCCTTAAAATTCAAATTGGTCATTGTTATGCTTGCGGTGATAGAATTTTATAAAACTTTGTTTTGTTTCCTTCATTTTTTAAAAAATAAGCGATTTAACATCCTTTGATAATTTTATGTAATTAAATTGTACAATATAAATATTTAATATTAATAATTTAGTATTTGAAAATAATTTTTTTTAGATAATGTTAGATAGGATGACCATCCGTAAACAATCACAATCTTGAGCCCACCATTCCTGGAGTCCGTCTATCAAATTGTATATCGTGGAACTCCGATTGTTGTTTGGAGGACACGGGACAATTGAAGTGCAATGTTGAGCTAGACAACACGCAAGTCCGCCTGTCAATTTGTATATCACAGAACTATGGGTGCTATTTGTAGGACATGAAACAATAGAGGCTCAATTTTGAGCCCGCCAGCCTGAGAACCCGTGATCCAAAAAGTGGCTAAGTATGGAATGAGGGATCTGTACATTCTCTATAAAATCTCATGTGCATACTTTATAAAAGTACATATTCAGTATGTATTACTTGTTTCTCGGAAAATTTCTAGGTGTGGAAGTTGGAGGATGCACGTGTTCAAATTTTCATTTACTTTTATATCGCCAGCCCGACCGACCGCTTCCCTGTTTCAAATTGTACAAACTTTTTTGTCTAATTAAATTGTACAATATCAATATTTAATATTAGTAATTTAGTATTGAAAATAATGTTCTTAGATAATGTTAGATAGTAGATAGGGATTACCATCTGTAAACAATCGCAATATTGAGCCCACCAACCCTGGAGTCTGTCTTTCAATTTGTATATCGCGGAACTCCAAGTCTTGTTTGGAGGACATAGAACAATAGAAGTGCAATGTTCATCCAACCAACCTGCAGGTCCGCTTATCAATTTGTATATTGCGGAATTCTGGGTGCTATTTGTAGCACACGGAACAATAGAGGCCCAATTTTGATCCCGAGAACCCGCGATCCAAAAAGTGGCTAAGTATGGAATGTGGGATCCATACATGCTCTATAAAATCTCATGCCCGTACTTTATAGTACATATTTAGTATTTATTACTCATTTTTTCGAAAAAATTCTAGGTTCAGAAGTTGGCGGATTTAGGCCTTCAGATTTCACTTACTTTTATATCACCAACCTAACCAACTTCTTCCTCGTTTCATATTGTACAAACTTTTTGTCTCATGGTTTTCCAAATAGGTGAGTTGCCAGATAGGCAGGTTCAATATTGATAATTTATGTAATTAAATTTATGTAATTAAATTATACAATATCAATATTTAATATTAATAATTTAGTACTTGAAAATCATGTTTTTTTATAATGCTAGATAGTTGATAGGGATGACCATATGTAAACAATGGCAATCTTGAGCCCTCCAATCCTAGAGTCCATCTGTCAATTTTTATATCACAGAAGTCTGACTACTTCTTGGAGGACATGAAACAATAGAAGTGCAATGTTGAGCCAGCCAACCCACAAGTCCTCTTGTCAATTTGTATATCGTGGAACTTTGGGTGTTGTTTGTAGGGAACATAACAATAGAGGCCCAATTTTGATCCCTCCAGCCCGAGAACCCGCGATCCAAAAAGTGGCTAAGTATGGAATGAGGGATCCATACATGCTCTATAAAATATCATGTCCATAGTTTAAAAAAGTACATATTTAGTATGTATTACTCGTTTCCTTCGAGTGTTGTCTGGAAGACACGGAACAATAAAAGTGAAATGTTGAGCCAGGCAGTCCGCAAGTTCACCTGTCAATTTGTATATTGCAGAACTTTGGGTGCTATTTGTAGGATACAGAGCAATAAAGGCCCAATTTTGAGCTCTCCAGACCAAGAACCCAGGATCCAAAAAGTGGCCAAGTATGGAATGTGGGATTCGTACATGCTCTATAAAAATCTCATGTCCATACTTTATAAGAGTACATACTTAGTATGTATTACTCGTTTTTTGGAAAATTTCTAGGTGCAGAAGTTGGCATATTCACGTCCTCATATTTCACTTACTTTTATATCACCAGCCTGACCGACCACTTCCTCGTTTCATATTGTAATAAACAAATATAAATTGTCCGAAGTCCAATTGTGCTATCATATCAACACGAGGCCCTTAAAATTCAAATAGCCCGTAAGTCGCTTGTCAATTTGTATATCGTGGAACTCTGGGTGCTATTTGTAGGGCACGAAACAACAGGGGCCCAATTTTGAGCCCACCAGCCTGAGAACCCGCAATTCAAAAAGTGGCTAAGTATGGAATGAGGAATTTGTACATTCTCTATAAAATCTCATGCCAATACTTTATAAAAGTACATATTTAGTATGTATTACTTGTTTCTCAGAAAATTTCTAGGTGTGGAACTTGGCTGATACACGTGTTCAGATTTCCACCCACGTTTATATTACCAGCCCGATTGACCTCTTCCCCATTTCATATTATAAAAAAAATTTGGAACCCAAGTTTCTGAATACACAGGTTTTTCTTTTAAATAAGATACTTAACATCCTTTAATAATTTATGTAATTAAATTGTACAATATCAATATTTAATATTCATACTTTAGTATTGAAAACAATATTTTTAGGTAGTGTTAGATAGTTGATAGGGATCACCATCCGTAAAAAATCGCAATCTTGATCCCGCCAGCCCTTGAGTTCGTCTGTCAAATTGTATATCGCGGAACTCTGAGTGTTGTTTGGAGGACACTGAACAATAGAAGTGCAATGTTGAGCCAACCAGCCTGCAAGTATGCCTGTCAATTTGCATATCATGGAAATATTAGGTGTTATTTATAGGACACAGAACAATAGAGACCCAATTTTGAGCTCGCCAGCCCGAGAACCCGCGATCCAAAAAGTGGCTAAGTATGGAATGTGGGATCTGTACATGCTCTATAAAATCTTATGTCCATACTTTATAAAAGTACATATTAATTATGTATTACTCATTTTTTCAGAAAATTTCTTGGTGCGGAAGTTGGCGGATTCACATCTTTAGATTTTAGTTACTTTTATATCACCATCTCGACCGAGGGCTTCCCCGTTTCATATTGTACAAACTTTTTTTTCTAATTAAATTGTAGAATATCAATATTTAATATTACAAATTTAGTATTTCAAATAATAGTTTTAGATAATGTTAGATAGTTGATATGGATTACCATCTGTAAACAATCCCAATCTTGAGGCTAGCAGCCCTGGAGTCCGTTTGTCAATTTGTATATCGCGGAAATCTGAGTGTTGTTTGGAGGATACGGAACAATAGGAGTGCAATGTTGAGTTAGCCAGCCCGCAAGTCTGCTTGTCAATTTGTATATCATGGAATTCTGGGTGCTATTTGCAGTCCATAGAACAATAGAGGCCCAATTTTGAGCCCGCCAGCTCGATAAACCACGATCCAAAAAGTGGGTAAGTATGGAATGCGGGATCCATACATGCTCTATAAAATATCATGTCCATACTTTGTAGAAGTACATATTTAGTACGTATTACTCATTTTGCAAAAAATTTCTAGGTGCGGAAGTTGGCAGATTCACATATTTAGATTTCACTTACTTTTATATCACCAGCCCAACCAACCGCTTCCCCATTTCATATTGTACAAACTTGTACAATATCAATATTTAATATTAATAATTTAGTATTGAAAATAATGTTTTTAGATAATGTTAGATAGTTGATAGGGATTACCATCCGTAAACAATCACAATCTTGAGGCTGCCAACCCTAGAGTCCGTTTGTCAATTTGTATATCGCGGAACTCCGAGTGTTGTTTATATGACATGAAACAATAGGAGTGAAATGTTAACCCAACCAACCCACAGGTCCGCTTGTCAATTTGTATATCGTAGAATTTTGGGTGCTATTTGTAGGCCACAGAACAATAGAGGCTAAATTTTGAGCCCACCAACCTGATAACCCATGATCCAAAAAGTGGCTAAGTATGGAATGTCAGATCCGTACATGCTCTATAAAATCTCATGTTCATACTTTGTAGTACATATTTAGTATGTATTACTCATTTTTTGGAAAATTCTAGGTGCGGAAGTTGGCAGATTCACATCTTTAGATTTCACTTACTTTTATATCACAAGCCCGACCGACCGCTTCCCCGTTTCATATTGTACAAAAATTTTGGCTCGCAGTTTTCCGAATAGAAAATTTACCGGATAGGCGGGTTCAATATTGCATTTCCATTGTTCTGCCACCTACAAACAACACCCTAACTTCTATGATCCACAAATTAGAAAACAAATTGAAATAAAAGAATATATACTATGCGAAGTCTAATGGAACAATCATATGAACAAGAGGACATTAAAATTCAAATTCATCATTGTTATACTTGTGGTGAAGCTAATAGTACAGAAACTTTACTTAAACATCCAAAAAATGATTTTCCTGTAACTTTTCGATGCTTCTCTTATACAAACAGATCCTGGAAACTATAAACATTGCTCGTTGCATCTATTCCTTGATTGAAGAACCTATTAACATGTTTAATGAACTCCATAGTTACTGTTAAGACCAATTCCCACTTCCAAAAGTTTCCATCCGCTTCCTCTTTTCCCTATACTTTCCTTTTCTTTACTTACTCATTTTTCGAAAAATGTCTAGGTGCGGGGTTTGGCGGATTCACATATTCAAATTTCGATTGTTACTTTTATATCACCAGCCCGATAGACCGCTTCCTTGTTTCATATTGAACAAAATTTTTGAATCGCAGGTTCCTACACAGGCGGGTTCAACATTGCATTTCCATTGTTCTTCTACCTGCAAATAGAACCCGGACTTCTGCGATTTACAAATTAGCAAACAAATTCCCCTTCATCTCGTATTTTTTCTCTTTCAGTTTACTTGGTCCTTTTTCCGAATGTATCATGCTTTTATATATATAACCTAAAGTTCAACAATATACAAATTGCCCTCTCGACATTGCGCTTCCATTGTTCCCCTACGCACAAACAACACCCGAAATTCCGCGACATACAAATTGACAGTCAATATCTATCACTGAGATGCAACATGACCATCATCCCCTCACATCTCCTGGGTATATCTTTTTCCCTTCTTTTTTTGTAACCCGCTCAATCGCTTTCCATACTTGGGCATTTCTTGGAATCTGTTTTGTTGGTTGGCGAGTGGACAAAATGTACAATTCTTGGTCGTAATTCACCATCACCACCACCTTCGTACTTATTTCCAGATATGAAATAATTAATCTTTAATGCTAGTAGTTCATGTTGTAGGAACTGTTAAGATTGTCATTAATGTCCGGAAGGCCGGAGAAGATTTTTCATTACTATCAATTAAACCAATCTTTGCGGAGAAGAGTGTTATCCTTTCCAAGTATTCATTTCAAACATGATGCAATATGTTTCAGGAGCCGACGGGTTGGAACCTTTAAGAAATATCTAATTCTTAATCTTTTTTCATCATCACCGCTACCTTCGCACTTTTTTCTAAATATGCAATTAGTGAGCTTTAATGGTAACAACTCATTTCGCACGATCCATGGAGATTGTCATTAATCAACGAAATTCTTGAGGAAATATTCCATTGATACACATTAAACCATAATTTGCGGAGGGTTATATTATCCCTCCCCAATTTTCATTTCAAACATCGTCTGGATAAAATGAAAATTCTCATTAATTTGTGGCAACAGTTCTGTCCAGATACAGTAAACACATTTGGGCATAAAGGCCAGAGGTTCCACTATTCCAGGGCATATTCTTACTACTCATCTCCCTCCGCCCAGGAGCAAAACATTTGATGGTCCCTTCGTACACTGAGAGATATGTTTCAAGCCAAAGTATTCTAAGGAAACCCTAACTACTCAGAGAACCTACCCAGTTGCATTGATGGTTGGTGCAGAGGTTGATGTCATGGATTCCGAGTCGGAAGAAGATGATCTGATGGGCGATGATACGACAATGGATGATGGCAATGCATAGACTATCCCCAATCTTTCACCTGAATTGAAATCAACCATAACGGGTGGAACTTCCCAGCTCAGTGATGGAGGTCCTTTCAACACCAAAAGGAGTTTCAGAAAAGAAACGGATTTTGAATGTAATACCTTATTTGCAGCTCGAAAGTAGGAATTTCAGAGTTCCAAATTAGTTCGTTCTAGGCGAAAGAATTTCACTGTAAAGAAATGATATGTTGATGCTCTCAGAGATATATTTCAAGCCAAAAAAAATATTCACTTGCGGGACTACTATCCTTTTCTCTGGATATACAATCAACATCTTCAGGAATGAGGACCTGAACTCTCACTGGTGCAAGGCATATTTCTACTAGTCATCTCGTTCCACTCAGAATGGACTAATTTGGGCCTTTGAAATTGCACGTGAAACCCATGTCCTTGAAGTTTTTTCGACTATACAGAGGCGGTTTCTAGTTGTGTCCTAACTTTTAGTTAAGGGCTATTCCATTCTCCCTGCAATGTTTTTTGTCTTCTTCCTCACAGGAAGCTTCTGAAAACTATCAATTTTACCACATGGTGATTCATCGAGGAGAAAACTGCAAGGATCCTGCATATTGCAGATCTCGTGCCTATGTTTGTGGAAGATACGTTCAATGTTTTGGCCCAAAGAGCTGGGTCCAATTTCTAAGGATAGGTGTACAATACTCGGTGTTTTTCTTTTTTTTTTAAATGGATTTGCTATTAAAAAGATTTGCCTTGGAGCCTTCGTTGCTGCTTCTTTTCTGGATTTAATGCATGTTCTCATTGGCATGGTTCGATGGTCTCATAGTTATTCGATATTGTATTTACTTAGGTAATTTTTTCTAATATGGAACATCTAACAATTATATGACAATATACTATGTCAATCCACCAAGATTATATGCAAACAAAAAAAGGATTACAAACAGTTTCAAACCAACGTTCAATTCTATTCGCAATGCAGATAGAACATAGCAATACCGAAGTACAATGTTGCAGCAAAATCGTCATTCTTGTTTCTAGACATGCAATTATTAAGTTTTGATTCTAACAACCCATAATGCAAGAATTTTAATACTTAAGTTAATATGTTACAGTCATGGAAGAATGTATCAAGAACACACTTACACCCACACGTTCCAATAAAATATAATCTTCAACAAAGCATTTGATGACAATTAGTAGAAAATGAAGTTTAGTACTTAAGTTAATATGTTACAGTCATGGAAGAATGTATGAAGAACATACTTACACCCACAAGTTGCAATAAAATCTAATCTTCAACAAAGCATTTGTTGACAATTAGTAGAAAATGATGGTTTTGCAACAACGGGGCTTGTTTGAAACCAATTCGTGCTTACAAAAACTGCCCTCTACCTTTCTATTTTCCCACTCTTTTATCCCCTGTAGTTTCTCTTCCTGGTTATTTAATCATTTTTTTCTGAAAATGCCTTGCTGTGTGGGTTGGCAGATTCACGCGTTTTGACTGAGCGCTTCCCCTTTCTCTAAATTGGCCCTCTATTGTTCTATGTCCTACAAGTAGCACCTAGAGTTCCACGATATACAAATTGACAGGAGGACTTGTGCGCTGACTAGTGAAACATTGCACTTTTATTTTTCCGTGACCTCCAAACAACATTTAGAGCTCCGAGATATAAAAATTGACACACGGGGTCCAAGGCTGTTGAGCTCAATATTTCCATTGTTTACGGATGGAAAAGTGCTAAAACAGGCCACATACTACATTTGTGTTACAGAAGTTATATTAAAGGGAAAATCATTTCCTCTGTAGTTATGTGTCTTACAAATAGCACCTAGAGTTCCGCACTATACAAATTGATAGTCGGACTTACAGGCTGGCTGGCTAAAAAAATGACTTGGAGTCCCGCGATATACAAATTGAAAAATGAAGCATACAACCAAGAACCAAGTAAACTCATGGATCGTATTCCTAATCATTGTTTTCTGTGCCTGCCACCTTCACACTTCTTTCCAAGTATATATCTTGGAAGTAAAATGGGATATATGTTACATATGTGATTTGATTAAAAAAACATTAATTATGTGAAACATGATAATTTTCATTTTCATATTATTTATTTAATGTTTCTATCGATCCTTGAATAATGTTTTTAATTATTTATATAATTTAATTTAATTTTCATATTTATATTAAAAAAATAATAATTATACGTATTTATTTTAATTTTAATTATTCATATAAAATGTGTGGTTGATGGAAAAATTTACTTAATTAGTTAGTTGTGTACAATGAAAATAATTTTGGGTTCAATGAAGCTTAAGATAGATAGGATAACATGGTATTATAAACTTAGCCAAATATCTGTTTTTCTTTTCCCTGAACTTTATCTTTCTCGTCACTTATTCATTTTTTCGAAAATGTCTGGCTGCACGGGTGAGAGGACTTGCGGGTTCACATTTTCACTCGTGCTATTATATCGCGACACTGACTGACCGCTTCCCCATTCCATACCTAGACACTTCTCTGACCGTGCATTCCCAGTAGGCAGGCTCTAGATTGGACTTCTATTGTTCCATGACCTGTGAACAGTACCGTCACTTCCCCGATATACAAATTTAAAACCAGACTCAGATCATAATGTCTTCCATATTACGGTCTACCTATCATGCCCTCTTCTATGGTACACATTTTTCACTGAAAACTTCCGAGAAATACAATTTAACCATCGGGTCCTCACATCTTTTGTGGAACTATTGTCACCCCATTTTGAAGCCCATTTGTCCTCCTTCCATACTTCACCATTTCTTTGAATTTATTTCGTGGATCGTTAGTTTGGAAAGTTCAAGAAATATTCAGTTTCTAATCATTGTTTCCTATGCCCACACCCTTTTTCAATTAGAAATTACCAATTATATATAAGATCTTATTTCTAGGCATGCAATTAGCAAGCGTTAATTTCAAACATCATGGAATGTCATTTGCGCGTCATCGGGTTGGTCTGTTCATGAAAAATTCAATCCTCACTTTCGAAAATGATTTCGCCCGACCGTTTCCATATTCCATACTTAGCCACTTTCCCAGAATTCCGCAAATATACAAATCGGCCACTAAACTACCCCATCATGCTCTCTTTCGTTTTACACATTTTGTAGTCAAAAATTCCGATACATAAAATTTGACCGTGGAACACTTGCCTCTCCTGAGTATCCCCGTAACCCTATTTTGAATCTCGTCTGACCGCTTTTTAGAAATTTCCATTCATTCCGTGCTCTCCCCCGTCTCCATGACCTTCACACTTGTCTATAATAAAAGAAAAAAAATTNTATATATATATATATATATATATATATATATATATATATTGTTTCTAACTATGCAATTACTAACATTTAATTCTAACAACTCATCATGCAGGAACTGTATAGATTGTCATTGATGGGTGAAAGGATCGATGAGATATCCTATTAATATGCATTAAACCAATATTTGTCAGGGGTTATATTATCCCTTCCGAGTGTTGATTTCAAAATCATGAAATGTCGTTCACACGTCGTCGCCTTGGCACGTTCACGAAACCTCCAATCCTTAATTACTCTTCATCGTACTCACCACCTTCGCATTTCTAAATATGCAACAAGTAAGCTTTACTACTAAAATTTCGTCATGCACCACCCATACAGATTGTCATTAATTAGCAAAAGGCTCGAGGAGATTTCCCATTCATAAGAATTTAACCAATATTTAGTAGAGAGTTACATTATTAACTCTAAGTGTTCATCTGTCCCCGAGGTGTAGGACAGTCGATGACGGAGTGTGTTGTTAAGCCACTCCGTGATGTTAAAGTCACCGGTTCGAAACCTGTGGGGACAAAAAATCCAACCATGTTAAGGGTTGGTGTGGCTCAGGCCGGGTGCGATCCCCGGGTGATTTTGACGGCTTAGATGCCCCTGAGTCGTGGTTTCTCAAGCCATAGGTTAATCGCAGGTCCTGCACAAATTAACAAACAAAAAAAAAACTCTAAGTGTTCATTTAAACCATCATCTGGAGTAAACCAAAGTTCTCATAAACCTATGGCATCAACTCGACAACAGTTCTATGGAGATACATTGAACATATTTAGGCGTGATGACCAAAACTTCCAGTTGTCCAGGGCATATTCTTATTACTCAAACTCTTCCACAGAGAACCAAGTAATTTAGAACTCTGGGATTTTTCATGCAGGCTATGTCCCTGAGGTTTTTGACTATAAGGACCTGGTCTCTTGGTGCGCCAATAAATTTATTTCAGAAAAAATAATTATTCCACTGCGGGACTATTCTTTTGTTTCTTTGTCACCTCAAGTCTTCTGCCAGATGTTAATATTGTTGGAGCCAACATTGATGTTCGAGGAGAATATTACAAACAGTTCCTAGCAAAGAATAATAATGGGTTGGACCTCTTGCCCCATTTATTGGAAGACCAAATTCTAGTTCCTGAAGATATCACAAGCTTCCAAGTTAATTCAGTTAGAAATCCATTCCGTGCAATTTCCTATCTGTTTACAAGAATAATGGGACAGGAGTCCACACCAACTGTTTCCCAGATGGCTCTTTATATTTTGTATTTCATAGTCAACGAACAAGCCATTTTTTATTGGGGCAAGTTAATTTCCCATGAAATCTGTTCCCAAATGTCAAGCTTCAAAAGGGAAAAGAAATTTTATATTTGCGATAGCACATTGCTTCCAGTTTCCAAAACTGTCTTTGTTCAAGAATGTCAACTGGGAATTTGACCCAGTAATGTTCTGGTACCAGGCCTTGTAGAAGCACAAGGCTTCCCACTGTTTTTAAGAGTTTTTTAATGGTTTCATGTATGTTTCCAAAGTTTTTTTGTTAGGATAAGATGCTCCCTGCATATTTGAACAAGCAACCAAGTTTTTGGACAGCAAGGGGACACTTGAACATTTGGATAATTACATTAAGATCAAAATTTTTGGCTCCACAGAAAAACATGCTCAACTTCCATGTCACATTGTGGAAAGAATGTTTGTTGCATAAGTATCACAACAATACAACTACTGGTTGCATCTATTTCAAAATAAGAGAAAAAAAACAGTTCATTCCTTTGCCTCAGAAAGTCAGGGAGTTCGTGTTGAAAAACGTCAACAAAATTTATGAATTCAAAGGACATTCTAGCAACTTCAACCTGAGATATGCTGAAATCATAAGAGGGTTCAACCTCGATAATATTTTTCGACAAAATGTACAAATACTTGGCGTCAGTGATTGTTTTTTCAAAAAAACACTTGTCCGAAAATAGAGACACTGATGGCAATGCTCCTGCTTCTGATGTCGGCGACCTAGACACACTACAAAGCAACACTAAATTTTACAGGCAACAAGGGAAAGGCTTTGGTGACAAGAGTGTTCAATCGGTGAATATCACTCCAAAAAGTACGAAATCCTGAAGCATCTCTCTCATGGCCCACCACAACAACAAAGCAACTTAGATTTCTTCAAACAAAGGAGGAGATAATGACCCTCCTCACTCTAAAATTGATAGTTCTCACAAGCTTCCAATAGACAAGAAGAGAAAAAAAAATGTGGGATAGTCGAAAGAGCCGAAAATTCAGAGTGAGAACATGGAACTTGACACTTATCTAGATAACATGCTCTGCTACCTTGATCAACCCGAAGACACCTTCCAGCATAGTCATCTAATAGACATATTCGATACTGAAAATTTTGACGAAGATGAATCCTTCGTGTTCCAGAGAGTTTTTTTTACAGCCAGACCAAGAAATTGATAATTAAGAAAAAAGATGTAAAAAATAAGAAAGGAAAATCCCATTTAGAGGTTGACCTTGCCAACATGCGATTGTCCCAAATTTGTCAACTTCACAAGGTGAGTGGAGATTCACTTCATGATTCCATTGGAAGCATCGATACCGAGAATGCCAGAATGAAGGACTGGTTCAAGGAATTGGAAGAGGCTTTGATTCCTATGCCACTGCTTGTCAATCCTTCGAAAATATCCATGTCTTCCACCCCTGCAGCCAACTTAAAAGGATCCTCCAACCTCCTCACATCCTTTAGAGGATATGTGGAGAATAATATCAAGAAAAGAGTGGAACTGGTTACTGAGGCACAAACCATCACTTCCCTTGGCACCAGGGCACATATTTTTCTCGAACATTTGTAGGCGGAGTTAAAAGATGAAGAACATTTCTATTTAAACTCAATCCTTCCTTTTGGCACCATTATCAACAATATGAAAGAAAAAAAAAGAAGACAATAATATCTTCCATCCAAAAACCGGATCGGTCAATTAAATGCATGCTAGAAAGAAAAAGTGAAGACCCCGCATCTCATTGTTCAGTCATGTGAACAAGCCATATCAAAGAAAGATAAATTTTTCACAAGGCTGTCAAGAATAAACTTAGACAGAAATACCAACGACTTCCAATACCCTCACTTAATCGCAAACTCCTTGCCCTTAACTAGGCAAGAGTTCGATAAACAGGTTGATATGTTTAAGGTGTTGTCTTTGGAAAATTTTTACAACATCCTTGAATATGATCAAGCTCACGTCGACGACTGGCTAGTCGACTATTGAGTACATAATGACGAAATTCATCAGGCTCTGTATAATCTTTCTATTGACTTCCAGGAATTAGAAAACGATCTTTTCAACATAAAAATTCGGAATGAGATCAACATCGCCCCAATGAGAAGCTACATTGAACAATGGATCGAAAGGGAATTGAAGCAGGTTGTCGACCAAAGGCAATAGGCAGTTTCCATGATTCCAGGGACCATCAACGACATCAATGAAATGACATCCACAAGAAAATAGAAAAATGGCTCATATGTACCATCACTGTAAGTCTATTGATCACATCCTGCTTTGTTTATCAACCTAGTTATTCCACTTTTTTAAATAGAAATGTGTAGCCAAACACTTATACCTTTCAATTTATTTTTTTTCCATGTATTTCACTCTATCTTCTTTCTACAATCCTATTTCTTGTACATATTTATATTATAGTCTGTGGGAGCCCCAATCCCAGTCTATATGACAAATGCATTGAAATTTCCAGTAATATGTAACAAAATTTTATTGTTTGACATATTTTAAATAAAATTGTTTTCTTATCTCCTTTTAAATTTATGTCCTCATACATTTTTATCTTTCACCAATCTATATGAAAAATGCATTTAAATTTCCAATTTTTTTCTTCCACTATGCACAAATTGTATTTTTTTATATACTTTCAAAAAATAAATGGTTCTCTACATGCCACGCGCCATTTACTGCATGGATACCACATGTGCTTCATGGTGCTTGCCACATCTTTGCTGTAGTTTCCATCTGCCTCTACTGCTTTTTCCCATCCCAGTTCAACCCAACACAATTAACCAATTATCTCTCTGTGGGGGCACGCCTTGTCACTAACGAAATTTTATGCCCCATGTTTTGTGTTCCGTGACATACTGTTTGCACCGACCAATTCCATCATTTACAATTCAACTCCATTCTCCACAATTTACCTTGTAACCTGCTTGGCAGGGACTACGTTGCCACGCAACCTTGTTATATTTTTGGAGTGGGTTTTGATTTATATGGTAATTTATTCACAATTTTAATCATTGAATTTATTCTATGTACTTTTAACCAATAATATATTTTGAAATTTTTGATTAAACATATATATCCTCCATGTATTATCTAATTATTAATGTTTTGATTGAACTTTTTGTGGTTATCATAACTTTATCCTTTTCATAATTTGACATATTTTGATGACATGCATTAATCAAAATTGAATCTTTCATGGCTCTTCCAAGGGGTTCCAAACCCTTTTAGAAGGGTAATTCAAAATATGCTCTAAAAAATGTAGATTTTTGAAATCACTTGGCATTTATAAAAGACAACAAATATCATAAACTATAAAAAAATGGTCAAATTTTCAATAACGCATCAATGTCCCCACTTCCAATGTTTGGTTGGTAAATAAGCATTGGTTCATCACACAATACTCACCTTGGCATCTAAAAAAAAAATCATCTCTATTTTAGTTGGATCTTATCTATTGGTTGACACAATGTGTCATTCCATGGTTTACCCTTCACATATGTTAGGGTCCTAACCCGCACATAGGTAGATCAATATATTCGGATGTAATAAAGGTCAATATTAATAAGGCCTTTCAATAAAATAGAATAAGGCAGATGTAAGAAGACCTAA
>JZKD02S1409193.1:45550-74567 GCA_000966675.3 Picea glauca | reverse complement strand
CTAATAGAAGCTTTCGCTTCTAGAAGGATCTTCCTCTAGATGATTCTCTTGATAGACATATTTAGTATAAATAAGGGTCGAGGGTATGAAAACCCTAGCTTGGAGATTATTGTAATAGAGTGTTTCTCGACTGGAGGTTGCCCCCTCGAAGAGGCCCGTGAACATTTCTTTTTGAATCAAAGTGTTATTTATGTTGTTGTTCTTATATCATTTATGTGTTATTGTGGAGATTATGCTGGTTATATTACTATTATTCTTCCATTTCTAGCATTTTATTTCCGTTCTGCATACTTTTTATATCTGGTATATTACAAGTGGTATCAGAGCACTTTCCTTGGCAGAAATTGTAGGATTTTTTTTTTTTAGGGTAGAGACATATTCCGGCATCTTTAAGCCACAGAGATCTGTCATTACACGCATAAACCCGTGGTTGAGGGATTCATACATGCAGGAAATACAAGTGGTTCTTAAGCGCACATCTATTGGCCACCCTTGTAACCCCTGTTGGTACTCCTTCGAGTGGTAGCACATCAGACAACACCTATGTATGGATCGGCCTAGATTTCCTGAAGCCCTCTTTAGATGAACCGATCGGCCACCTGACTGCTATAGAGCCACCGAGAACAGCACTCGGGAAGATACTCTCTAGTACCTAGGTAGTCAGGTAGTACGGCTAAGGGTACAGTCTATCCTCCTTAGTTAGTGCCTTGAGATATTGGGTCAAGTGCTACTGTTGGACCCCGCACATATATTAAAGAGCTATAGCACAGAGAAAACCCTTGTCAGTAAAACCCTTGAATACCTAACCTTTGGGGGATAGAAACATAAACAAATTAAAATAGACAAGATCTATTGTCACGCAACTGTGTTCAAGTTGCCAAGTAAATACACATTTCTTTATGGTTAAGCATTTGGGTATTTCATCACTGCAGTATTCTTTAGACCGGAGTATAACTCTGCAGGTGTAAAAAAAAAAAAGTTTGGAAAAATTTTCACCATTATTTGAGCCCTAGTCCATTGGATTCATCTCTTCACCCTTCTCACATTCATCCATATCATTTTTCGGCAAAATTTTTTACCCTACCCACCCCTTTTTAGTTCACCCATCCTCATGGCCCATACCCATAGCCAAGACCTGGAAGCTCACTTCAAAACCTTGCAATCTGGTTTCCTCGAGACCCCAAAAGAAGTGAAACAACTCAGTGCTACTATTGCCTCCATCGATTCATCCATCAATACGACCATAAATACAACCATGTAGTCATCAATGGAGGAAGTCAAACATGAACTGACCACCCATCTTGAATCTATCTTTGCATCACTCTGCACCAAACTGAAGATCCCTACAAATGACCCTTTCTCTGATGAACCTCCAAATACTGAAGGTGAACATTCCTCCCATTCCCATACCTTTCAGCCCCATCAATTTCAACATGACCTACACCTTCTACGGGTGGACGTGACCAAATTTGATGGCTCGGACCCCACTGGTTGGGTCACCCAAATGGAACATTATTCTTTTTATATGGAATTACAGATGACTTGGCCAAACTCCAGTATGGTGTTCTCCATCTAGATCAAGAATGTTGGCAATGGTGGCAATGGAGAAAAACTTCCAGTCAAGGGTATATTGCTTGGACCTAATTTGTGACTGAGCTTTATGAATGCTTTGAAACTAACACCAACCATTTGGGCTGTTTGAAAAAGTTGAAACAATCAGGAATAGTAGATGACTTCATAGCTGCCTTTGAGCGCCTGGCTTTTCAAACAGAGGGCATGACTGATGCTTTCTTTCTAGAGTTCTTTATCAATGGCCTAAAGGAGGAGATTCGGGCCCATGTCCTCATGGCTCAACCTTCAAGTTGGGTGGAGGCTACTAAAAAAGATAAAGAAGCGCAACAGGTTGTATCCTCTCAAAACCGTAAACCCTCCTTTATCCCTCGCCCTAAACCTGTAAATCCCACCACTCCCTCCGCCCCATTAAAAATCCAAAAATTGACTAGGGCTGAAATGGTTGAATGCCAACTCAAATTCCTTTGTTATAATTGTGATGACAAATATTTCTCGGACCACAAGTGTAAGGAACAAAATCTTTTTATGGCCATCTCTGAGGATATTTCGGAAGAGGATGTTGAAACTCCCCTGGTGCTTGAGTCGCCTGAAATCACTAACATAACCCCTCCCTCAGACCCTCCCAAAGTAAAACCCGTCATTTCCCTCAATTCTCTCACTGGATTCTCCGCCCCCCAAACCCTCAAGTTAATCGGTTACATCAAGCATCGGAAGGTCATCATTCTGGTTGATAGTGGAATCACCCATAATTTTATTCATCGCCACATTGCCTAAGAAAATCATTGCTACATCCATGCCATCAACAATTTCCAAATCATGATTGCCAATGGTGGTTCCATGAAATGTGGAGGGCGTTGTGAAAATGTGCATCTCCAAATCGGTGACTACCACCTAAAATCCCATATGCTTGCTATCGACATGGGCAGTTGTGACATTGTGTTGGGTGTAGACTGGCTAATGACTTTGGGTCCCATTCTCATGGATTTTAAGTCAATAACCATGCAATTCGACCAGGAAGGCCACCAATATAAATTCCAAGGCATCACGGCTGGTTCACCTGAGGTCATTAGTTCCCATCGCATGGAAAAGCTGCTTAAAAAAGGTCATTCTAGTGTCATTTCCCAACTCCATGCCATACGAGAAACAGAGACACCCCCAGTGCTAGAATACCTCCAAGCCCTCCTTTCTAAACACCAAATGGTATTTTCCACTCCCTAAGGACTCCCTCCTTCCCGCGGTGTTTATGATCATTCCATTCCCCTTGTACCCAGAAGCCTTCCTCCCAATATCCGTCCATATTGCCACCCCTTTTCAGAAAAAAATGAAATTGAGAAAATGGTCCAGGAACTCCTTATTGCAGGCGTTATCTGCCCTAGTACGATCCCTTACTCTTCTCCTGTAGTCATGGTCATGAAGAAAGAAGGTTCTTGGAGAATGTGTCCTAACTTCCGTTCCCTCAACAAATTGACCATTAAAGACAAATTTCCCATTCCTATCATTGATGACCTCCTGGATGAATTTAGTGGCACCCAATTCTTTACTAAACTTGATCTTCACTTAGGCTATCACCAGATATGTATGAAGGAGGCAGACATTCCCAAGATGTCCTTTCAAACTCATGAGGGCCACTGTGAGTTTTTGGTCATGCCCTTTGTCTTTTGTAATGCCCCTTCCACCTTCGAAAGCCTCATCAATCATGTCTTCCATCCTTTTCTCCATCATTTTGTATTAGTTTTCTTTGATTATATCCTAATCTATAGAAAAACCTGGACCGACCATCTTACTCATGTGGATCGAGTTCTCCATCTACTATCTCAGCACAAAATTTTCCTGAAATAGTCTAAATGTTATTTTGGTTCCTCGGAAGTAGAACACTTGTGTCATTTAGTTGGCAAGTATGGCATCAGGGTGGATCCGAAAAAGATTTCTGGTCTTAATAGGGTATTATTGCAAGTTTTTTAAGAATTATGGCAAGATTGCAGCACCTCTCACAGCTCTCCTAAAAAATAACTCTTTCGCTTGGACTCCAACCGCTACTCAAGCTTTTCAAACCTTGAAGATGGCCATGTGCACCACTCCGGTTCTCGCCCTTCCTGATTTAAAAAAGACCTTTGTGTTGGAATGTGATGCCTCAGGGAAAAGAATTGGTGTTGTCCTTATGCAAGAGGGTAGACCTTTGGCCTTCACCAGCAGGAAACTATCTGAAAGGAATCTTGGAAAAACCATCTATGAAAAGGAAATGTTGGTTGTTTTTCATGTCATTGATCTGTGGCACCCTTATCTCTTGGGGAAACGTTTCCAAATTAAGACAGACCATCAAAGCCTCAAGTACTTTCTGGAACAACGCATTTCCTCCCTGGAGCAACAAAAATGGGTGACTAAGATCTTTGTATATGATTATGAGATCATTTACAAGAAGGGTAAAGACAATGTGGTGGCAGATGCACTGTCCTAAAAATATGAAGAAGAAGGATCCCTTTTTTCTCTTTCCTTCATTATACCAGATTGGCTCCAAGCTGTGTGCCAGGAATGGCTACAAGATCCCAAAAGTTTGCATCTGATCTAGCAATTGCAGACCAATGCTCTAGCTCCCCCAAGGTACTCTTGGCTCCAGGATGAGCTTCGATACAAAGGATGTTTTTATTTAACTAAACAATCAAAGATTAAATCCATGGTACTTTCTGAGCTTCATACTACCCCCACAGCGGGGCACTCCGGATTCACCAAAACCTATGACAGGGTCAAACGTTCTTTCTTCTGGGATGGTATGAAACAAGACATTCATAATTTTGTCACTGAATGTGAGGTGTGTCAACGCAACAAGGGAGAAACAGTAAAATCTCCAGGCACACTACAACCTCTTTTGATTCCACCTTCTATTTGGAAGGATATCTCTATGGGATTTATTACCGACTTACCCAAATCGAGAAATAAATCATTCATAATGGTGGTTGTGGATCACCTTTCCAATTATGCTCATTTCTATGCTCTTCAACACCCATTTACTGCATCCACGGTGGCTCAAATTTTCATGGACCAGGTCTTCAAGCTTCATGGCATGCCGCACTCTATTATTTCTGATCGTGACCCAACTTTCAAAAGCAATTTTTGGCAAGAACTGTTTAAGCTACAGGGCACCCAATTGCATCTAAGCACATCTTATCACCCCCAGACGAATGGTCAAACAAAAGTTGTCAACAAGTGTTTGGAAACATATCTAAGGTGTTTTTCCTCTGAAAAGAAAAATCAGTGAGCTCAATGATTACCCCTAGCTGAATGGTGGTACAACACTTCCTACCATACATCTACATGCATGACTCCTTTTGAAACAGTATATGGACAGAATCCACCTTCAATTCTCTCATACTTACTGGGTACCTCGAAGGTCCAGGCGGTTGACCAAACACTTACAGTTCAAGAGGATATTCTTTGTACCCTTAAAAAAAACTTGGTCATGGCACATAATCACATGAAGCAACAAGCAGATCAAGGTCACTCTGAACATCAATTTACAAAAGGGGATCAGGTGTTTCTGTGACTGCAACCATACAAGCAAACTTCCCTCAAGGCCGAGCAGTGTTAGAAGTTAGCGCCCAAATTTTATGGTCATTATATAGTTCTCAAGCATGTGGGACAAGTCAACTATCATTTATCTCTGGCCAATCAAAGCTACATCCTGTTTTTCATCTCTCATGCTTAAAGAAGGTGATTGGAACTAGGTGCCAAATTCAAACCAACCTTCCTGAATTAGCTGAAGAAGGATCCATTTGGCTACAACCAGAAGCAGTTTTGGACCAGCGTGAGCATTGCCTGCGTCAGCGAACCATCAAGGAAGTGCTAGGCCAGTGGAAAGATACAACTCTAGCATATGCCACTTGGGAACCAGTTACCATTCTATAGCATTTTCCACATCTCAAGCCTTGAGGACAAGGTTGTTTTTAAGGGGGAAGACATGTTAGGGTCCTAACCCGCACATAGGTAGATCAATATATTCAGATGTAATAAAGGTCAGTATTAATAAGGCCTTTCAATAAAATAGAATAAGGCGGATGTAAGAAGACCTAATAGAAGCTTTCTCTTCTAGAAGGATCTTCCTCTAGATGCTTCTCTTGATAGACATATTTAGTATAAATAAGGGTCGAGGGTATGAAAACCCTAGCTTGGAGATTATTGTAATAGAGAATTACTCGACTGGAGGTTTCCCCCTCGAAGAGGCCTGTGAACATTGCTTTCTGAATCAAAGTGCTATTTATGTTGTTGTTCTTATATCATTTCTATGTTATTGTGGAGATTATGCTGGTTATATTACTGTTATTCTACCATTTCTAGCATTTTATTTTTGTTCTGCATACTTTTTATATCTGGTATATTACAACATAGTTCACATAGCTCACACCCAGATAAATCCATCACATAGCTCACACCTAGATAAATATCCTACCACCATATTGGTGTATTCATTCTTTTATGTGTCACTTATTAAAAACTTCCCAAAGAAGGTTATCACTTATTAAAAAAATCCCAAAGAAGCTTAGATACCTTGTCTTTGTGAATCCCCACTTGAACTCATGTCTTATGGGCATTGTCGATTCTTATCAATATTAGAATTGTCATTCCATTTATTTTACATACCTCATGTTTTTGAATCCCAAAATTTCCATAATACTATTTTCTTTGTTATATTTTCCTCTGACACTCACCATAATGACATTTCCTTTGTTATCTTTTCCTCCACTCTTGGCTCTGTAAAAAACAAAAAAAATAGTCATAGGTTATGGATGTAAATTGTAATGACAATGGGTTGTTGAATGTCAATTTTAAATAAAAAACAATATACATTGAGAAAACTCAGGGAAATTCGGTTATCTCTCTGTTTTCATGTTCACATATTCCATCACACTAACAATATTGAACATGTTGATTCGGAGTTATTTCATTTCATTCATAATTCTATGTGTTTGCATGTTAAAATGTGTGTGACATCGTTATATCTTTAGTATCTATTATGATTATTACTTTGGCACATTAATGGGCCTCTTAACCACTTAGTATGTAATTCATTGCATCCCCACTAATAAAATAGATGATGGGAACACAAAACATAACTAGGAACTAAATGTAAATCTCTCAACAATCCACCAATAACAAAGTTACTAATTTAATGAGAACTGTGACCTCGAAATGAGAACTTTATCCATAAAACCCCATATTTTTGGTCCAAAACACCAAAATTACCCCCATTTCAAAATGTGGTTCTATTAGTAGCACATTTTATCCTTTTAGGGTTAAAATTACCAAGTTTTGCAACCATGGCCTTAACAACATTGTAATTTTATCGACAAAAACCTTAAAATCAACCCCTAAATTGGAAAGTGGTGTTAATAGTAGCATAATTTTTTATTTTCAAGGTTAAAACTACAACGCTTTAAAACCATTTTACTTGAAAACTAACATTTTTGCAACCTAAACCTTAAAATCAACCATTGAATTGGAAAGTGGTGCTTTCAATACCACCCCCACTTTTTAGGGATAAAATTACAGGTATTTTAAAATCATGGCCTTGGAAACCAATACACTTGGATACATAATATTAATACTAACCCTTGAATAGAAAAGTGGTGCTATCAATAGAAACCTAATTTTTATTCTGGTTAAAAATGCAACATTTTAGAAACCGTAGCTCAAAATCCTAGTACTGTTACAAAAAAAAAATTAAAAGAGAAAAGACCAAATTAGAGGGGAAAAACTATGGATGGGAAAAAAAGTGTGTCTTTTTAAAATAAACGTAAAAATAAACAAATAAATAAATAATTTAAATTAAACATAAAAGAATTTAAAAAACATATTAAAAAAACTACATTTTCAAGTTAAAAAAATATGAAAAAGCAAAAATTAAAAACAAAAAATTAAAGAAAATAAAAACATAAAAAAATAATTATGTGTATGTGTGTGTGTGCATGTGTGGATTATTATTTGGGTGTGATGGGGTTAGGTTTCCCACAACGAGGGTTTAGTGATTCCATAGCATTTTTCTAGTGACTAGATTTGGGTTTCGATCACGAGGGCCCATGGAGATGGGATTGAATCCACATTCTACTAACGAGGACATTCAACTAGTGGATTACTCAAAATATTTAATATCCAAGGAGAATATTTTCATGTCTCTAGACTATTTTCTACCATCCTTGCATGAGCCTTTTGGTGATGGTTCTAGCTCATGTCGTGATGTCACGTTAGGTTTGAATGTTTTTGGTTCATCGAACCTTGATATCGTTTTTAAAGTCTATGGGGGTGTAGGGAAGGGAAAGGTGATTTAATTTTCCACTTCTGAGAATTCCCTTGCAAATCGTCATGTTATGGGTCCTGAGGTGGATGGATAAACCAATACCACTTTAATAGCACCTTATTCGGTATTTGGATACTGTCTTTCTAGCGTGCAAGGTTTTCTTTTCTCTATGTCAGTGTTTGGATTCATTAGTTTTGGGTTAGGTTTTGCAGAGAAATAAGGGCCTTTACCGATCCTGAAAGCCACATTAGGCACTCCTTATAAAAAACATTGATCATATCCTAGGGCGGTGGGTTATACCGGGTTGTTGGCAAGGATATTATCATTGATCAAATTGATGATCTAGTTAGAAATATGGTGGTTGGTAAGTTTGTGGGTCATCGTGTTAACATGGACCATATAAACAAATGGATGCTAGAGTTATGGGTTCCTATCTTGGGGTATGGACCTATTGGTCATAGTAGGTCTCAGGGTTGGTTTGGTTTTCTTTTCCATAGTGAATCTCATGAATAGAGGATCTTGGTGAAAATATGGTTCTTGGAGCATAGTTTACTCTGTCTTAAACCATGGAACCCTCTCTTTGACATCAGGTCTGAACAAGGCTCCAATATCCCAATGTGGGTTAAACTACCCAAGCTCCTGCTTGAGCTCTAGAATGAGTCGAGGTTCAAATCCATAGTAAATCAAATTTATTCCTATATTGTATGGAATCCCAGATATTTAGTTAGCAATGTATGGAATCTAGCTTGAATTATTGCAAACATCGATGCTAAACAAGGCTTGTTCAAGTCCATCATGATTGTTCATGGAAAGAAATCCTATATACAAGTTTTGGATTATGTTTACATTCCATTTTTGTGCATTATGTTTTATATCGTGGGTCATCTTATCGCAGAATGAAAAACGCTGGATCCCAATCATTGTCGTGTGGAGTTTGTTCTTAAGGGAAAAGGCACAACATAGATTAAATATTAAACGAATCTTTCTAAGGGGCCCAAAGGGGGAAGGTGGTCTTCTTAGTTTTGGATTAGGCTTGGGGAAGGTTTTGATGCAACATAATATCTCCCATCACTCTTTGATGCTAAACGAGGATGGTAGTAAAGTGGGTTTGGAACTGAGGGGTCTAGGGGAAAGCATGATAAAAATTTGCGATATTTCTTTGTCTCTCTATGCCAGTTTGATTGGAAAGTTTGAAGGAGAGGGACCTCATTGGGACATTTTTGAAGACTTAAAACTCTCAGCATCAAAATGGGATTTCTTGGAATCAATGTGGGATTCCACTTCACATCCATGCGATCTATTAGGCAAGGATCATAATCCTCCCTCTTTTGTTCCTTGAGGGAATTTTATGGGAGTGGTGTCTTTTCCTTCATATTCGGGTTCTACACTGTCTAAGGAGAAAAATACTTGTGGTAGAGTGGATCCTTCTATTGTGGGTTATGGGCCCATGGTTTCATGCCAAATCCCTTTGAATCCACAAAATTTTCCCTAGAATGTGTCAGGATAGGTCTCTTAGTTCCCCCTCTAGTTCTAATGGGAAGGACCCTTATTTCCTTTAGTCACAATCGGCCTCTTAGGTGTTAGAGGGATTGGGGTTTGATATTCAAAAATATTTGGGGCCTTCAAATATCAATCATATTTCAACTATTATACTAGACAAAGAAAATTCCTCTACGAATATTTTGCATGGTTGTTAGTATGTCCTTTCAAGGATCCTTAGAGCCAAGAATTCCCATAAGAAAAATCATCCATGAATATGATGTCCCTAAATGTTTTTGGGTTGGGAGGGAGGCCCAAAAAAAATTCCCTCAAGCACTTGATGGAGTTAGATTTTCCTAATAGTGTACTATTTTAGGATACTATGTGATCCTATGACATATAGATCAATGAACTAAGGAAGTGTTATAAAGGATGGGATTTTTTTTAGTTGGATTCTTTTGGGTCTTGTGCTGGTTGATTTTAGGTTTTAATGAGTTTCTCACCTTAGATTATTCTTTTGGAGTGAAATTAGGCCCCTTGATTGTCATTCATATTCGAGAGTTAGACATGGATTTTTCCATCATGAGTATATATGGGCCCTACATAGGGAAGGAGTTGTCTTGGGACCAATTACATTCCCTGACTTGTCTTTAGTTGGGAAACCTCATCATTGGGGGTGACCTTAATCTCACTATAGTTCAGGTGGAGATTTGGGGAAAACATGCTCAAGAGGATATGTTGTTAGGATTTTACGTCAACGGGTTTAAATGAGTAGGTTGGATTAACTTGGAACTAGTTGAGATTGTCCACACGTAGACCAATAATAGATCGGGTGAAAATATAGTCACTGAGAGTTTGGATTTTTTTCTAATGCATCCAGATTTTCTCTCGATGATCGAACAATACAAGACTTAGATTGAGAATATTTGTATTTTGGATCATTTTCCTATTTTATTAGAAATTGGAAAAGGGTATTAGAAGCCAGGTATTCCCTTTAAATGTAATCCCCATCGGAGTGAAGAGGAGGAGATCTAGAACCTCATTTTGAAAAATTGGATACACTTCCAGGAGGACTTTGTTATTTTTTCATGTGCACAATTTGCATTGAGTTTACAGACCATTAAAGAAAAGGTGGAAATTTCAGCTCATGAGAAAAAAAGATAGAGGTGCCAGGACATTAGGATGATTGAGGATGAATTAGCATATCTAGAATTATGTTGTTATTTTTCATTGCAGCAAATGGATCACTTGCTCCAATTAGAGAGACAAAGGTTAAAAATTCTTCTATACTGGGAGAGAAAGTGGAGACTAAAGAGCCATGATTTGTGGTCAGAAGTGGGGGATTAAAATAAAAATTACTTCTAGAACTTTACTAATCACTGAAATAATTTCTGTATGATTTGACAATTGCATGATGATTAAGGAAAAAAATTCAAAGGTTTCAAGGATTTGGATAGTATGGGATTTTCTCATTTTGGGGATATTTTTAAGGCCCTAGAGCATCAAAACATTGGTAAAATGCTCTCTATTCTAACTCATTTCCAGAGACTAGTGGAGGTTGAGGAAAACAAAGACTTGTATCAACTGGTGTTGGACAAAGAACTATTGGATATTATGAATTCATTTAGTAAAGATAAAAGTCTAGGCCTAAATGGATGGACTACATAATTATTTGCATATTTTTTTGATATAGTGGGGGGGAATTTAATCAGGGTTGTGGAATAGGTTGGGTAGTCGGGAAGTATGTCTGGTTGTTTTATTTCTAATTTTATAAATCTTATTGAAAAGGTGGATGTTTCCAAAAATTTCAATGATTTTGGTCTTATTTCTCTATGTAACTATTTGTACAAAATTATTTCTAAGATTATTGTAGTCAAGATAAAGCCTCTTCTCTCTACGATGATCTCATTTGAACAATTTGGATTTCCATAAGGCTTTATGATCGAAGAGGCCACAAGTTTGGCACAAGAAAGAATCCACTCAATCACATATTTAGGTAGCACACACTGATTATCAAATTGGATCTCTCAAAATATTATGATTGGGTCTTGTGGACTTTCCTTAAACTCCTCTTCCTTCACATTGGGTTTGACCTTCCATTTGTGAATCGAATTATGGGTTATGTTATGACTTAATCTTTTACATTTCTAATCAATGGTTGTAGCCTAGATTTCTTTAAGTCTAATATAGGCCTTTGTCAAGGCTTTCTTCTTTCATCATACCTCTTTATTCTCATCATCGAGGGACTAAGTCATCTAATCATAAAAACTAGACACTCACATGTCATCTAGGGTGTTTTGATTGAGCGTCACATTCACCTCACACACTTGTTATTTGTTGATGATGTTATCATTTTCAATATATGTAATGAAGTGGAAGGAGAGTTCTATAAGAATATTATTGGGATTTTTTGTGGAGCTACTAGAATGGAAGTAAATTTGGAAAAATAGGATATTTATTTCCTAGAGTTTCTAGTGGCTCCTAAAAGAYAGGTGAAAAATATTTTYGGCTATGAGGATMTTGAATTAAATCATGGGTTMAAGTATCTAGGATACAATATCAAGCCAAATAAATATGGAATTTRTGAKTGGAAATTACTTCTTTCRAAAGTCGAGAAAAGGATCAACTTCTAGTGCAATCGATGGATTTTTTRAGGGATTCATCGTGTTCTCGTAAAATAAGTAATCAAGGCTATCTCAATGTACTAGTATATTATAGAAMTTATTCCAAATGGTGCTTTAAATAAAATCACAAAAGTWTCTTTCAATTACTTATGGAAAGGAAAGGATAAATATCTAGGATCTCATCTCACTTGTTGGAAGTAAAATGATTTTCCCAAGGACCAAGGTGGGTGAGCTCTAAAGAATATAATTTGTTTTGTGAAATCTCTAGTTGGAAAATATTTACAGTTTTTTCTCACTCATAATAGTTTGTGGTGTCAATGTAACACCCCATATTTTGGCTTTAGGTACTTAGAACTTTGATTTTTATCATCTTAGTAATTCATTGCTTAACAACTATTTGGACTCAACAATGTTGATATAGATATGTGACAAGTGTACATCTTGACCTATTTATGTGTTGCATAATATTATTTTCATTGCTATATGCTCATGATGATGATAAATCTTTTGATTTGTTTAAACATGAAAATTAAGATATGGAATTTAGGTACATGGATATCGAATCAAAGTTATGTTGTGAATGCATAACAGATGCAAGCCATGATAAAAATAAACATAGATTTCTTAATTGAACGCCAATACAGATATGGATTCTTATATGAAATTATGATGTATATACATAGATATGAGTTATTGGTGAACTAACCTACAGGTTGATGAGCTATGCGATACCCAAATGACTACAATGATGAGATAGCATGGATGTTGTAGACATCAAGATGATAGTGTATCTTATAATTTATAAATTTATGATTCAAAACATTGCTATGATTTGTGGTGAGTGTCGTTTTGAAAGGACGCACAACTTTCCAGAGTGATTGTTTGATGACGTGACTCTAAGAACAATAGTTGCACAATATGGCTCGATATAGGGTGTTGACCCTAGTTCTATACGAAGGGGTGGAGGTATTGCCCAACATTTATCCTCTAAAACCTAGAGTCGTGGGAGGGCTGTGTGAAGTCATGCTCCCCTAGACGTGTGATGGTGACTGCTAGTTACCAATTGGGGAAGCTTGGTCGAGATGTATGACACTTCTTCTTACGGGTTCTTTCTAGATTTAGGTCAATATAGTTGACGCTCCAGCTTAGTCCAACAGAGGAAAGGATAGGATGGAAGATGAAAGTAGGTTACGAAGGAAGGATGCTTCGATGTTTATTGAGAATACTGATTGGGGATTAGAGATGCCACTATTGTTTATTCACTTGGTTCCTACCATGTTTAAAACCCTCTTTGATTTCCTAATGATGTTTTAATTGTGACAATGAGTTATTCATGAATTGGTGTAGTTTAGTTCGGTAAGAATATTAAATGATGCATTACTTGATCTGTTGTCCTACATGTCTTGGTGATCATATAGGAACTATGCACTAGAGGCAATGATTGTTTATCGTTAGTACATGCATGAGATATGTGTCCGCTAGCTACACACGCATACCATACCCATGTACACTAGTATAAGTAATTAATGTATTAATTATTAAAGTAAATTATTAACTATTTAATTGAATGTTTATTGAATATATAAATTATATTGCATACAAATATCTAGAAGCATTAAATACTTTCTTGACTTTGATAGATGGTGGGTGTGATGAATTAAATGAGCATGGTGGAGTGTTATGTACATTTTGGGGAAAATTATCAAATAACATTTATTATCTAGCATGATAATAAAGACTTTTTATTTTATTTATTATTGTTTAATGCAAGCCATTTATATTTAGTTTTATTTTAATGTTTTCCCAAAATATCTAGATAAGGGAGGTTGATGGATAATAATGAGGGTGGTTGAGGAGACCCGGGGAAGTGTGTATGGAAACTTGATAAATAGGGAGAAGAAGTAGAGAGGAGGGGAAGGACGGAGAGGTTTGAGCATGATGAGAGGTTGTGAAATTCTTGGAAGGTATAATTCTTGTGATAGTTTTCTTTGAGCATTTGTGCTTTGTTGTTCTTGGAGTCACGAGCATGGAGGGCCATGAAACCAAAAGTTTTCTTGGATCTAGGAAGCTGGCTAGGCTCCTAGTTGGCAGGGAGGATTCCGTTGTTTCACTCTAGGCAAGAAGGAAAAGAATGCTTGGAAGCACCCAGGACTACATTACAACTGATGAGCTTCAACAAGATAAGGAGGAGGTATTATTCAATGGTATTTGGTTATTGATATTTTGTATATACTCTTGTTTTAAGTTCTAAATCATAGAGTTAACATATTACTTATTTCACCAAGTTATCTAGATTTATCATTGAGAAAATGTAGAAGAATTGTGTCAATAAAATTCAATGAAATTATGATAAAACAAAGTTGTTATTGTGTATGTATTTAATGAAATGATTAATTGCTTAGCATCCTGTAGATGGTGGGTGCTACAATCAAATTATTATAGATAAATATATAGCTCCTTGGTCTATTATTGATTGGGTCTATTGAGAACAAAAGTCAACAATAAATTCATCAAATCAATAGAAGGACATCATTTGGGATTTCTCTATGGTTGTTAAACAAATTACATGGAAGTTCAAATCAAACAATTAGGATCGTATCGACTTGGATCTAATTGCAGGTGGCAATCAAAATATTTATTTTCTTCACTATATTATATCGTTCTTCAAGAGATTGGTAAATGTACCCTTGACAAGATCTCAAATAGGGAGACTAATTTTGTTTGGAAGCATGGGAGGTTCTCTGCTTTAGATCTGGGTTTGGAGGTGGGATGACATTCAACGTGGAACAACTTTATTTTTTAGCTTAATAAAGAGCATATTAGAAGAAAGGAGGGTGAGGATGAGTTGGTATGGGTTTACAATTCTAAGGGGAGAAGTGCATGACAAAATTGGGTTATGTTTTAATGTTGGAGAACAACCTAGTAAATAATGAATGGTGGTACAAAAAAATATGGAAATCAAGGGAACTATTAAAATGAATCTTCCTATTCAGGTTCATTTTGAAGAATTGGGTACTAACATGGGAACGGATGCAAAGGTGGGGTTTTCAAGGACCTAGTATTTGTGTTTTATGCTAAAAAGTTGTGGAACATAACTACCATTTATTCCTTCAATGCCAATATACCAGACTGGTATGGGAACACTTGGAGTCACAGGGGAATCAACAAGAACTATGGAATAAACAATGTTTAGGGGATTGTTTTAAACACTACTATGAGAGTTGTGCTCTTAAAATGACTATATATATACCTATTGTGATGGCATGGGGTATTTGGATTGCATGAAATAAATGTTTATTTGAAGACAATTTCACCCCAAGATTAGGTAGCTATGAGGGAACTTACTATTTTTCATTCTCAAAGTTGTCCTCACAAGACTATTTTTCATTCTCAAAGTTGTCCTCACAAGACAATTCTCCCCCAGAATGTTGAGGAGATTGTGATAGATCGAGGGAAATATTCGGGTTTTATTATAGATCAAGCTAGGAGGATGGACTTCACTGTGGTATTGGATTTTCTCTTCATCTATCGAACAATCATGTACTACATGGGAAAGCAAATTTGGGATCTAGTTCAAACAATGTTGGAGAGTTTAGTGCCCTATTGGCTCTATTAAAAACTATTATGTCCATAAATGTGCGGTCCCTTTGTGTTTTTGGAGACTCTAAAATGTTTATTCAATGGATGCAAGACAAATGTCAGATATCTAATCTGGGGTTCATTAATAGTTCCTTGTAGTTGAAGGACACTGTGGCTCAATTTCAAGAAATAATTTTTTCACATATATTTAGATAATATAATGGTCAAGCGGATACTCTTTCCAAGGAGGCCCTCCAACTCTTTGTGAAAAAATTCATGGATGAGTACAGGGATGAAACCCTCATAGACAATTTTGATTCAAATTAAAATGATATATGAGTTCTATTTTTGTTGGGAGTTTTGACCTCAGTTGATTCTTCATGTTTTGTTGGGAACTAGTTGGGTGGATTACTTTTTTGTAAAACTATTGATCATGATACATATCGTTGGGAACCAATTTTTTGGAATAGGAGTGGTTTGTTGATCTTTGGATGTGGGGAAATCCCCCTCTCCTACCACTCAAATGAGTGGCCAACCACTCCTTTGAGTGGTGGCAAGGAGGTTGTATTGCTGGGTTTGGAGGGCCGGGTAGAGATTCATGGGTATTGGGGGGTGGGCGATTCCTGGAAACTCCCCCTATTCCATATTACCTAATGTGACTTTCCTTTTTGTGTGTTGGGGCACATTCCATTTGTTTTATTTATTTATTTTAATTTATTTTATTGTTTTTTTTAATTTTTTTTTAAGTTTTTTTTTTCCTTTATTTTAATTTTAATTTTAAAAAAAAAAAAATTAAGTTTTTTTTTCCTTTAATTTTTGTTGGATGGATTCATGTATTTTTTTGTTTTTAAATTATTTTTTTTTTTGAAATTTTTTATTATTGTTTTTTAATTATTTAATATTTAAGTTTTTTTAAATTAAATAAATAAAGGAACTCTGCGTTGAAACAAGAGAGTCGACATGTTTCGACCCCTCCAGGGATCATCATCAGGAGGAGCACTCGAGAGAGAAGAGAGGCTCATCGAATAAGCAGATACAACACAATAAAATAGATATTTGGATCCTTGAAACCCGTGCTGAGAGAGGTCAAATTGTTTTTTAAATTTCTTTCTAAAATTGTTTTTTTTTAATTTAATTGTTTTTGAGTTAAAATTTTTGGTTATTATTATTATTTTTTTTTTTAATGGTTCTAAAATTGTCCTTTTTAAATTTTTTATTTTTAAATACTTTTGTTTTAAAAAACATTAATTTTTTTAATGGATTTTAAATTATTTTCCCAGGAATACGTATGTCATATTAGAGCTCTGCAACCCTTCTGACTGGAAACCCTACTAATATCACCTCCCTTCTCCTCCATGACTTTGGCTAGAGGGGGAGCTCGACTCCCTCCTACAGATAGATCCTTGCAAGCCAGCGCAATGCTCACTGCCCCGCTCCCTCTTCTTTGTCAGCTTCCTCCCAACCCTTGGATGGTCGCCCTCCCCCGAGCATGGCTTTGCATGCCACCCCTTCCAGCTTGAACGAATCACAACCCCCGCCTCAGGCCCAAGCATCCTCTTCTTTTGTCATCTTTGGATGCCTGACTAATGCTATTGTAAACCCTTCCTATGAGGTTAAAACTAACCACATAGCACCCTTAATTCAACACATGCATGACCATGCTTTCATAGGAAATTTTATGAGCATGTGGCCTATGGAAAAGGCCTTCAACTGGTGGATCAAAAAAACCTGGAATATGAAAGGACAGATAGACCTCAAATTAGGATCCAAAGGATTCTTTACATCCATCTTCTACAACATGGAGGACCATGAAAAAGTCTTCAAAGGAGGCCCATACTTCTTTAAATCTATAGGACTTCACTTCAAACCCTGGACCAAACATTTCATCCCTAAAAAATAATATTTCATGGCAACACCAGTCTCGATAAGACTTTACTTGCTGCCCCACGAATTCTAGGATGAGGAAATCTTGGCAGGCATTGGCAACACCATAGGTTCCTTCGCTAAATCTTCATAAGCCACCAAAATGGGATGTTATACCTCATAAGCATGAATTTGTGTATACATGGATCTTACCAAATTCCTCCCTGAATCCATAACAGTCGTCTATCATGACATTGATTGGATCCAAACACTCGACTATGAACATATTCCTTTCTGATGCTGACACTTCCATGCCCACAATCATATCTTCTGTGACTTCCCATTGTATACCAACTCCGTTGCGGCCAATCCCCCTCCTCCTACCCATGACGTAGAAGGTTTCAATCTTGTTTCCTCTCAGAAAAAATCAATATGATACCCCAACCCACCTCCACTCAAAAATAACATTGTCGTAAAAAACCCCTTCGCCTCCCTCCCACCTGATGATGAAAGTAACTTGACCCAAGCCAACAAAGAAAAACCCCAAACTGGTAACTCGACTACAGAAATCTCAGAGGAGGATCCAATAAAATGTGGGAAAACGTTGGATACAACACACATCAACCACTCAGCTGACAACATTGACATTCAAGAGGAACTACTTGACTAGTTAGACTCAGATAATGGTGAGGACATGGATCTGGGATATCTGGACCTTAACTCTATTTCCTCGACCTACAAGAAACAATAACCAAACTCCATTCCAGGAAAGAAAGTGCAGCTCCTCAAATATGTCATGGTTTGAAACCGCATCCTCAAAAACATGAATGCAAAATGTATGAACCCTAATCCCTCACTTGGTATTAAGGCTTCCACCTCTTCATCTTCTATAAATACCAAAGAGGAAAAAAAGAGAGGAAGAAGATCCAATCAACATCTCATCAAAGACCTAGGAGACTTCTTGGTTAATTTGGGCCAAATTTCCCTCATAATAGACACATTTCAACCCAACCCCCGCATTCCTCATGAAATTTCTCTCCTGGAACATAAGAGGCTTCAATTGGAAGACCAAACAATGGCTTCTCAAGCAACATATTTCTTCCGAAAAACCTATTTTTTTTATGATTCAAGAAACCAAGTACTCGCACCACCTTCTCCAAACACTTACATCTCGGATTTGGCCCTACTCCCTTGCTATAGCTCTAGACACCCAAGGATCTATGAGAGGACTATCCCTCTTGTGGAATCCCTCTGAAATCTCCCTCTCTAACTTCTTTTCCACCAAGTTCACTCTTTCAGCTTGCTTCCAACTTGTTGGATCCACCCTCTCAAGAACCCTTACTAATATTTATGGCCTCAACCTCATCCCTGAAAATATATTCTTTCTAGCCTCCCTTACGCTTCTCCCTCCCCTGGTTACAATCAACCACTATATTGTTGGGGGCAATTTCAACTCCATCACTTCCCTTGTGGAGAAATAGGGAGGCCTCAGGCGACTAGATCAAGACTCACAAGTATTTCTGGATACCGTACACTCCCTCAACCTCATAGATCCTAAACATTCCAATGGCACCTTCACATGGAACAACTGCTGACGCAGCTCTCAACAAATCGCCTCTCACCTTGATCACTTCCTAGTCTCTGATTCCCTTCTACTTCGTGACTTCCACCCTTCCGCAACTATCCTCCCTCAGAGAGGTTTTGACCATTCATTGATCCATCTTAATATTGACATCCACGAGACCCCCAAAAAATGTCCTTTTCGATTTGAAATATTCTGGCTAAAGCACCCTAAATTCCAAAAATGCATTTCTGAATGGTGGACCACTTACTCCCCATCCTCCAACTTAGTAATGCATAAATTCTAGTAGAAGCTCAAACACATAAAGCAACAACTCAAAGTCTAGAAAAGGAATAATTTGGGAACATTTTTCAATCCAAACAAAATATCATCAAGCAATTGGAACACATTCAACTAATTATGATTCAAAATGGAAGAGCAGATCAACTTGTCCAAGACAAAGAACACCTCCAAATTCAACTTAGAGAAAGAGACTCATGGGAAGAAATACATTGGAGGAAAAAATCTATTGTTCGTTGGCTAAAAGAAGGAAAAATAAAAACCAAAATTTTCCATAGATCTATGATTCAATGTCTCCATCACAATTGAATCATCTATATAAAAGATTCTAATGGAAACTTCCTCATCGAACACAAGGAAATTGAACAGGAACTCACCTCCCACTTCCAGTACCTCCTTTTAGAGCTGCAACAGGATCGCAAAATGACCATACAGAAAATAATTCAACATATTCCATGACTAGTCTCCCCTGAGTAGAACTGGTCCCTCATGCATCCCACTTCTCTCGAGGAAGTCGAACAAGCGGTTTTCAACATGCACAAAAATAAATCTCTAGTCCCAGATGGATTCACCACATATTTCTTTCAAGCCTGTTGACCCATAATCAAATGGGATGTTTGGGTAGTGGTAGAAGACTCAGACTCTCATGCCAATGTCCTTCCCTCCCTCAATTCCACCTTCCTTTCCCTTATCCCCAAATAAGAGCATGTTGATAATCCTAAGAACTTTCGCCCCATTTCCCTTTGCAATGTAATCTTCAAAATTATCACCAAGATTATTGCAAATCAACTTAAACCTCTTCTCCCCACCCTTATCTCCCCAAAACAAACGAGCTATGAGGAAGGCATAAAAATATTATATGGAATCATCATGGTGCACGAACTTGTTCACTCCCTCAAGTCCACAAAGTCTCCTAGAATTCCCATAAAACTAGACCTCTCCAAGGCTTTCGGCAAATTAAGATGGCAATATATACAACACACCTTACAAGCTTTTGGATATTTAGGATCCTTGTTCAAATGGGTGCTCTCCCTTCTCTCCACTTCTTTTTTCTCCCTCCTTGTCAATGGTTCACCTTCCATCACTTCCTCCCCTACTTGTGGTATTAGGAAAGGGGACCCCCTCTCCCCCTTCCTCTTTATCCTCATGGCAGAAGGACTAGGATGAAGAATCAAAGAGGTTTTGGAAACCTAGCAGATTCAAGGCCTCTGCCTCCATGATGAGAACCATCTGCCTATGCATCAACATTTGATGGAATATACATTGTTGATGGCTCAACCCACTATCAAAGAGGCCAAGGCCATCAAGAAGATCCTTGCAGACTTCTATGAAGCCTTAGGTACCTGCATCAACCTCTACAAGTCTCATATTTTTTTCTTTAATACTCCTCGTGTTGTTCAGATCAATATTTTCAACATCCTTGGCTTCCAATGGAGCTCCCTTCCAACCAAGTATTTGGGTGTGCCTCTTGCTAAGTTCAACCATCAGTGCTCTAACTAGGAATATCTTCTCTCCATAATGCACAAAAAACTTAAGAACTGGGATTTCAGAACCCTCAACACAATAGGTCACCTGGTGCTCCTCAAAGCGGTGCTCCAATCCATGCTCCTCTACCTCTTCTCTGCTTTGGCTGCCCCCAAATCCATCTTAAAAGTGATCAGGAACCTCCAAAGTACTTTTATGTGAGGTGGAACTCACAAAGAAAAGAAATGGGATCTTGTAGCTTGGGACAAGATATGTCTCCCAAAGATGCAAGGGGGCCTCAGGCTAAAAGACCCAGAATCCCTTAATGCATTCCTAGATACAAAAACTTGGTGGAGATGGATAACCGAAGGGAACACCCATTGGGATCACCTATGGCACAAAAATTATTTCCCACAAGTAGAGCGACAAAGCCTCATCAAACTCACAGGAGACATCCCAGGCTCACATATTTGGAATGCAGCATGGGCCAACAAGAACCTTGTTCATTCTCAGTGCTTCTAGGAAATTAGGAATGGCAGATCAACACTCTTATGGGAATACTCTTGGCAACAACTTCCACCCCTCTCTCAAAATGTCAACCTTGGTCAACTCAAAGACCTCATGACATCCCAAAACAGAATCTGGATCCACCAATACTGGCTTCCCCCTAACCTTGGGGACATCTTGAGAGCATGGATTCCCAAGGAGGATTGGACCCCTCATCATCTTGTTCCTAGTTGGAACCTCCTTTGGAAAGAAATTTCACATAGGAAAATCAGAATTCAGTAAGGGAAAGATAAACTAAGGTGGGGACATCAACCAACAAGTATTTTCTCACTCCAAGAGGCCCACAGATTGACCAAAAGGACTGATATTAATCCACCTCAGGATATCTGGATCAAAATTTGGTCATAAAAACTATGGCCCTAAGTCTCTATCCTTCTTTGGCTCCTAAGAAAACAAAAACTCCTCACTTGGGAAAACCTCCTTAAATGTGGTTTTAATGGACCAACCTACTACCTCCTTTGCATGAACAATGGAGAAACTAGTGAACACCTCCTCAACTCCTACCCCTTCCCTGTTGAAATATGGGACTTAGCTACACTCCTCTTCTGCACCACTGATAGAGACAGGGAAAGCCTCCTCAACATTATCTCCCTATGGAGACCCAACGCCTTTAACAATCCCATTATGAATCTAGATTGGATCCTTCTCCCAGGCTTCCTCCTTTGGGACGTCTAGAAAGAACGCCATCATCGCATTTTCAGAAATTCTTCTCAGGACCTGATGGTGATTTGGGCTAAAGTCAAACTCAACATCAAGGAAACGATTCTCACCGAGTCTTGGTCCTCCCTATATTGGAAATGTAACCCTCAATATTTCAAAATACTCCAAGAGTTACACCTCTCCATATCGAGTCCCCCTCTGGTTCCCTCCTTTTCACTGCCCTCTGCTACATTATCCTCAACCTGGTCCCCTCCCCCTCTAGGCTCCCTTAAATTAAACTTTGATGAAGCCTCCAAGGGGAATCCAGGTCCGACTAGCTATGGTGGGGTCTTTCACAATAGTCAGGGGCACATCATCAAAGTATATGCTTCCTTCATTAGGATTGAAAGAAACAACTTAGTGTAACTTCAAGGCATGGAAACAGGTCTTTGCATATCTTGCATGGAAAGATATCAATAGCTTGTTGTGGAAGGGGATTCTCAAATGATCATTAGAATGATCAAGATCATTAAAAATGACACCCCTCTCAACCACATCACCACTAGCTAGAGACTAGGCCCAACTATGGAAGGATTATTCCACCTACTCTCCCAAGTAAACGTTTTCATCCCCTCTCACGTGAAGCGGTCCACCAATAAACTTGTTGATAGACTTGCGAATGAAGGCATCAACAGACCCAACGAGCCCATTGAATTACTTTGGGAGCATGTTCCTGACTCCCATATATGCCTTGACTGTCTTGGCCTTGCCTAGGCTGACCAATCCCCCTTGCATGGGGTGTTAGGGATGAAATCCAAATGTCGATGGGTCCCCGAACCCCCACCCACCCTACCACTCGATCTAAGGATACTTGCCAACAACAATTACCCTCCACTTTCCAGCAGTCTTCAACCTCCATCTCGCCTCCTCATGTGACTCATTTCCTGTTGTTGCGTCCCCCTAGCACTTGATTTTCCCTATCCTCGCTCTCATGTCATGACTCTACCCACTCCTTACCATCTCAAGTATGTCATCCTTCGTATGAGGTTTGGAAAGATGGCGAAACACAGGAGCCTGACAGCCGATATGGCCCATATCTCTGCAAATCATCACAACACTCTCCATTTATGGAGCCTAACACTGGATACTTATGTCATTTATGTCTCCTTCTGTATGCATTACCATTGGTTTATTACTTCTTCTTGTCTCTCCTTCTCCTTCACAACTTCCTGGTTGCTTCATATCTCCTTTCCATTCTCACCCCTGCACTATGCACTATGGTTCTCCACCCTTTTCTACATGACTCAAGGAAACTCTTCCCATAGGGGTCGAGGGGGAACCTCTCACCGACCCAGAACCCGTTCAGGATTTTTCTTGGTGGGTGTAGCTGAGGATTCGATAGAGACATATTGCTCAGTTACCCCTCCCGAAATTCAGTTGGAAATGGATGTGACCGAGGTGAACGTTCAGGTTTTAAGGAAGTTCATCTTAGATGATGAGATGAAGGAAATGACCAGCTCATGGATTCCCGACACTGGTTATGTCTGTGGTCGATCCTCGTAGTACCTAAAAACTGTGGAAATCTACTAGCACTTGAAAACTTTGATGGTAAGTGTTCTTCTCGACCACCATGAAGCCCGCCAAGAGGTCCTCCTGCAGCTCGATGACATGCAGCTCCAGCTCAAGCTGGTTGACCACAAGCTAAATTTTATTGCGGACAAGCTAGCCATCATGGATCTATCCAATATGGACTACGCTAATCCCCAAGTCCTGACGATAGAAGGCCACACCATTAGCTAAGTTCTATGATGTTCCTTCTATGGTTTTTGTTTAAATACCAACGAGGCTTGGGCTTACCACCTCCACTTAGTAGTTTAAATAAGGATAAAATATCTCACAGAGGAACTAAGAGGTATTCCTACTCTAGTTTATCAGTCATAGGCCTTAGATATATCAAACATATGTTGAATGACAATATTTTGTTTTGTTGTTGGTCTATTTTCCCAACGGACAGACCAATAACAAAATATTTATGTACATTTTCTCTCTATCAGTAATACAATGACTTTGGATTATATATATTCCCAAAAAATGTAATGTTTATTTTGTTTTTAAAATTTTATATACTGTTATTTTTTTTTAATTTCTATATTAAAAAAAAATTGTTTTTAATAATTTTTTTTTTTTTCTCTAATTTGTTTGGAAATTTTGTTGGAAAACACACATATATAAATAATTTTTTTTTGGTTAATTTAAAATGTTCATTTATTTGTTTATTTTTAATTTTTTCCCCTTGTGTAGGGTTTTCCCCTCTACTTTGTTCTTTTTATTATTTATTTTTTTTACAATTTTATCTTGAATAATATTTGGCTTCTCCCCTGTTTTGGTGTTTTTATTTAAATTTATTTTTTTTTTTACAATTTTTTCTCGAACAATATTTGGCTTTCAAGACATGGTTTCCAAAATATTTCATTTTTAAATCTAAAAAACAAGCGGTGCAATTGATGACACCTCTTCTTGATTATTGAGTTGGTCTTAATATTATTGTTCCAAGTGTACTAGTTGTCAAGGCCAAAATATAAAAAAACTTGCAATTCTATCTCTAGAAATGGTGGGCTACTACTAGGAGCACCACTTTCCGATTAAAGAGTTGATTTTAAATTTTTGGTTGAAAGGGTACTGGTTAGGTTTCAAAGAAGATGTAGTTTTATCCTAAAAAAAATGGTGTTGTTGTTAGCACCACTTTTTTATTTAGAGATTAATTTTACAGATTTTTATTTAGAACACTACAATGTCGTTAATTCCATCACTACAAAAGGTGGTACTTTTAACCCTGAAGAAAATAAAAGGTGTTACTAGTATCATCACTTTACAAAATGAGGGTAAAATTAGCTACTAAATGTGACCTCTAAAAAATGATAACTCTAGAGGGTTCTTGTTAAGTTAATAACTATGTTCGATCTTGTACAATTTTGGTTAAGTTCATCATGAAAATCATGCATAGTTTTTCTCTGTTTCACATACAAGTACTTAATGATTATGTTTGGGAATAAAAATATATTAAGCTTGGTGAAATTTTCTAAGTTGCATGTTCTTCTCTAAGTTAAGATATAAAATTGCACAAAATTAAATTTGTTAACATCAAAAAACCTCAAATTGGGATTACAACAATGAAAATCATGATTATGTTGATACAATTTAAATAATAATCAAATCCTCACTCTATTCTCCAAAATAATCATTGTCATTTTATTGATTCCATATATCTTTATCTCTCACAGTCTTTCACTTCCTTCTTATTATTTCTAGCAACATTGACATCAATGTTATGATACTTTGATAATATTATGATAATGCCCCATAGCTCTCTTTCCCCTCATATCATTTGTAGCAACAATGCTTGGAACAACATTTTTGAAGTTCAATGTGATTCTTAATTAATCTATGGAGAAGGTAGCATAATTTTTATTATCATCAAACTTACAAAATAGGGATTATTTTGTAGCATCCCATTTTTTCATGCATTTTCACATGGTTTTCAATGTGATTCTTAATTAATCTATGGAGAAGGTAGCATAATTTTTATTATCATCAAACTTACAAAATAGGGATTATTCTGTAGCATCCCATTTTTTCATGCATTTTCACATGGTTTTAGAGATAAAATGAAAAAAAAATATCCTCTATAAAAATAACATAATTGGTGGTCTTGATGACTAATTTCCTTTAGTTTCTTGTTTCTATGGATTTTGTGAAGCTCCGAATTATAAACATCTTAACCTAAATCATAATAAAAAATGGATGTAGTAATTCTAGATTGTCATGTTCTTAATGTTGTGTGATGCAAGTAGGGTCACTTTATTGTTTTTGTAGTATTTTAATAGAATTATCACTTTTCAACATAGGCCTGAATATTCAGTACAATTTATTATTTTCTAATGAAATATAGAATAATATGAATCTCATGGTTAAGCAGGATTCATGTATGCTTAAAATATAAATATAATATGTAGGTTCACTAATCATATGGATTCATATATTACATCCTTTGCTATATGGGTGTTTAGAAAAACCTTTGATTTTGTTATTATGTCTAATTTTTTAGGCATTGTCTAACTCTTCTACGTTTTGGCTTTTTTCGTCAGAATCCAATGACATAAATCTCGACGAAATCACATTTTTGTTGTTGTTTAAGTTTCATTTCTGAATGCATAAATGGATTCATCCTATTGAAAACCCATGGGGGACTCGGATTATATAGACTTAGCCACCCAAATATGTATATCCAACACTTTCTAGCTAGATTTCAAGAAAAATTAAACAAAAAATATCCCCCCAAAAAGACCAAAATATAAAACTTTTAAACTACTGCAAAGTTTTATATTTTCATTTTTAATATTTTGAAATTTCTAAAAAAAATGTGGTTTAATAGTTATGAATTTTTATTATCATTAATATATAAAGAGATCAAAAGATTAAATTTAAAACTACAAAGTATACTTATTATTACTTTTTATTAAAATTTCAATTTTATTGTTTTTTAAACTTTAACGTTTTTTTTGTGAATAAAAAGAGAAAAATCCTATTAAAACCTTTTACAATAAAAAAAGTCACATGGCGACAATCTGCCAGTTTTTCCGCCAAATTAGTGAAGACCGGAACAGATGACAGACTGTGATGTTGTTGTCAAAATTGACAATCCGCCATCTACCTTGCCAAACGGAAACCAGGGAAGGTGGAGGATTCAAGTCTGTGCACCATTGTGATAAGAAACCATGAAATTCAGTAGATATAGACTAAAAATTAACAGTAAAACTGTAAAACATAGACGTGAACATGACTGTAAAACTGCTCTGTAGCAGTGCAAGGAGCCGAGTTGAGAAAGCTCGTGATAGCCAAGCAATTAAATTACCCATGTGCACCTGAGTTCGTGTCGCTAAGATCACCATTGAGGGGGTTGTTCCTAGGCTGGAGCATGAATGTTCTGGCACAAGTTGGGTACCTCTGGGCTGCAGGTGCGTTCAAGTAGGCCTCATACAACATATCAATTATTTGATGCATAAGGGTGTCTCTGTGAATTTGATCATCCATGTGGATTATGAGTTCAAAAAATAGCGCTAATTGCTCTGGATGGAAGAAGGGTGGTGGTTCCTGGCTAAAATCCGGGAGTTTCGAGAGTGGTGGGTGGCATCAAGACTAGGCCACCCTCCACCCCCAAACTGTTGAGGAAAATATATGAAATGATCTTACTCAAACATTTCAAATCCTTCTTGGCTAAAGAAAGATAGACAGGACTATCACCCTATGTTTATAGGCATCAAAACTAATATCCTAATTCACAAGTATTTTTATTTTTTTTGTAAGTAAGGATAATATTTTATATATAAGGTGCCTGCTAAAGCATAGCATGTCTCCAAAAAACAGTGTACAGCTGGCTGAAAATTCTGGACTGCCCCAACAGAGGGGAAACCAGTCCAGTCAGCTTCCAGTCATGTGTCTTGAATAGTAGCTAATACATCTAAAAAACCAAAAGGTCCAAACTATGAGCTAATTATTCTGATGGTCTAAGAAACTATACTCCTGTCAAAACATAGCCAAAGAAACTAAACACCTGTCGAAAAGGCCATCCATGTGTCATGGAGTTCTGATGCCCACGGTTCTGCATCAGTGTTGCTCGGCTGCTCGTTCCTGAGTTGCTCCTTGGTCACCTCGCGCTCCTTGTTCTCCTCTGGGTTGCTATGTTCCGCTGGTCGCTTCCTCGTCGCTGCCTGGCGCTGCATGCCTACCATGTCAGCAGCCGGTGCCTCCCCCATGGGAGTGCCAGAGGGGTCCGGTGAGAGCTCTGAGTGCATAACCGAGAGGGTATGCAAGAAGGATGCCACATTGTCCTCGGTGTCTTGTATTCGAAACTTGAAGTCCGCCACCTCCCTTCGAAGCTCAAAAACAAGGTCGTACAAGATGCCCAGGCGTTCTCGAAAGTGCTCGCCAACAGGTTGGGTCGCAGAGTGGAGAATTAGACGCTTGGCCTCCGCAAAAGATGATGGTGCACTTCGCCAAGTGCTCAAGGAAGCAGGGATGGACATGGTGGCGACGAATTTCATATGGGGATCCTCACGGCAGCGCTGGGAAGGAGGCATCGCTCGCGGGAGGGTGGCCATGGAGTGTAGAAGCTGAGAAGGTTTCGGAGGCGGAGAGATTGCAGATCGACGACGAGCTGACTGTGCAGGTGGAGGGGAGGCTGTAGGGGACGAGGACTGGGGGTGTAAGGAAGAGCCTGTCATCGGGGAGGCTGAGAGCGAGGCAGGGGGTCTGCGGGGCTTCCACGATGAGCCGCGCTTAGGCTTGCCTCTAATGCGCTCTCTCATGGAAGCAGGTGAGCCGGGTCGACCAAGGACAGACCAGAAGAGTGCGTAAACAATGGCGAAAGCGCTATGAGAAATCTGATTGCGCTTGCTACGTGAAGAGAGGAGCCCTTCAGTGCGCAAGCCTAGAGAAATACCAAATATTACATGCCAATCCATAATACAAAGTGCGGAGGGACTGGGGGTGGCGTAAATGTGCCTTGCTCCTACCATCACGTACATTTATCCTGCATTAATCCTCCCTCGCTGCCCTGTACTGCCTCACGGGCCGGTCACGTGGCCCCATGCTACGAGGCTACGTGTCTGGTTCCTCCCTTTGCCACGGGGAGTCCACTAACACCCTATCCGGGAAGGCATCTACAGAATCGGCTTTGCGAATGCATTGCTAGAGGATAGGATGATCTGGGTTCTGGGCTGAGTAGCAGCGAAGGTCTGGTCCTCTCCACTCAATGCCCACATTGACCAATTCGTCTGCTATCTGATTCGCAGTTCTTCTGATATGGGTGGGCAGGAGCACCTGTTGAGGGTGCATTATTTCTGCAATGAGCTGCAGACCATGGGTGAGTCTCCAACTTGGCGATATTTTGTCCAGGTTGGCTCCGTGGAGGATTCTTTTCAGTAGGCCAATGATTACTTGGGAGTCTCCTTCGACAATGAGTTTGTTGTAGTTGTTCTGAGAGGCCATTTGCAGGCCTTTGATGAGAGCCCAGAGTTCTGCTGC
>JZKD02S1409193.1:0-24280 GCA_000966675.3 Picea glauca | reverse complement strand
CATCTCTGATACGATGCACGATATACATTAAACATACATAGTAGACAACCAAGACACAACTATCACGATTTTAAATTGCAATAATCATGATTGGCAATTAAAACATACAGTAACAACAATCATCATTTCATCTTATACCATGTTGTAGGAAACCCACACAGACCAATGCATAACACAAGAAGAATCACAATGACTTAATCAACCATAAAATAATGTTGGGTTAGCAATCCAATTGTTACAACACAAGAGACAACGATTGTGTATCCATATCCACTTTTAAAATCAACCAATTAAACATGTCGAGATATCAATTCAACTGTCATCATAATAAGGTAGTGACTATCTACCAATAATAAAAACAACTACCAATGCTATTAACAGAGACGAACCAATAATCAACCTCTGTCGACGATACTCCACCAACTCATAAAAGTAAAAAATATACCCAACATGATATAACTGGCTCCATTTATTAAAAATGGGCTTTGAATAATCAAGGGTTCTCTATGTGGAACCAACACAGAGAGACTGGAGTCGACCACCAACAACAGGTGAGAAACTTTCAAGACAACACGGTGGACACATAGTCCATATCACCAATAGCCTTGCAAGACATGGTGATGGTTCACCAGGTAGGAGATACTAGTAATAGAGGAGCAGAGGCTTCTTATTTGATCCAGACTTTATGAAAAGAACAAAATGAATATAGATTATTAATAGATGCTTAACATAGAATAACATAGATACATTGAAAATGGTTTTCTATTCAATAAGGAAATAAGCTGAAACTCTAAAATGCAGCGGAAAACAAGCTTGTTGGAATGATGGCAGCTTATCTCTGAGAAGAGATGTGACAGGTGTGCTCATTCGCAAGAAGATAATTGCAGTGAGGCTCTGAAGGCCTTTTTACAATAAAGTGTCAAAAACTCTAGACATCCAAAAATCTAACCCTAGGAGATGAAGCACCAAAAGTCATGTGGGCCCCGTTTGGGTAAGTCAGTACAATTGATGAAAATTTCATGTTGGAATTTACTGAAACCTCCATACCCAAAAAAAACGTCGTTTAGGGCCTCAAAACAGCTCCAGAAGTTCAGGACCCGAGAAAATGCTAAAAATAGTAAATTACCAAAATTTCCAGAAAGTTGTTTTTGAGACAACTGGAAAAGGTCGATGGCCACCGATATCCACCTGGATCAATCCTCCCTCCTTAGGAAGCACTTGTCTCCATTGTGTTGAGTACCCCCATTAGATGAGGAAATTTCTACTGAATTTGGCCTCGGGTGAGCCACTTGCCTTGGTGCAGGAGTTTCCCTGCTTTGGCGACTCGATAAAGTTGGATCCTTTGTTGTCGAGTTCCCTTGATCTATGTGTCCACAATATGATCATTGTATTCTTATTGTATACATTTTGGGTTGAGCTCTGTTGGTGTCAGGTGTTCTTCTACTTCTAAGGTGTCCAATAATGGTGGGAGATAAGGCCAAAGGAGGTCCACGTTGAACACTAGGTGCAGGCCAAGGAAAGGAGGAATGTTGAGCTCAAAAGAATTATCCCCCACAGCCTTGGTGATGGTGTACAACCCATAATAGAGTGGGAAAAGCTTCTGATGGGGTCCTGCAAGGTGTTCTTTCTGTAAGTGCAACCAAACTTTGTCGCCCACCTAAAACTTATGTGGCACCCGATGTTGATCATGGTGCTGCTTGTACTTGTCATTGGAATTATGTAGGATATATTGAACCTATTGTTGGATGTACTGGATCCACTCAATGAACTAGGTGGCTTTGTCAGCTTCAGTTGGAGTAGGAGATGCGTCGGTCGAGCTGATCGCAAGGGGAAGTGCAACATCTATAGGACCCAATGGTTGGAATCCCAACCCCACCTGAAAGGGGTTATGTTTGGTTGAGCTATGTAGGGCTCAGTTGTAGCTATGCTAGACATAGGGAAGACTCTCATCCCATGTGTGAGAGTTCTTGGAATTATACATGCATAATATATGCACGATCATTTGATTTACAACCTCAGTTTGGCCATCTTTATGGGGGTGGAATGCCATGGATTTGGTGAGATTTGTGTCGAGCAGTGACTAGAGGCTCGACCAAAATGTGATGAGAAATCGACTATCCTAATATGAGACAATGGTTTGTGGGATTCCAAAATGTACACAGACTAGTTCAAAGAACATATTGGAAGTGGCTTCTGTTGTGATGCTCTTCTTGTAGGCAACTAGAGTCACCATCTTAGAAAAGAGATCAACAACCATAAAAACACAATCATTTACCCGCTTGGTGGATAGGAGGCTTGACATGTAGTCCATTGAGATGGATTCCCATGGCCTTCTAGGAGTAGGAAGATGGGTGTACATGCCCTATTTCTTAGTGGTCAGTTTGGCAATAGCACAGATAGTGCAGGACCTGACATACTTGTCGACCTCCTGTCGAAGTTTCATCCAATATAAATGTTTCTGTAGCATTTCCACTATCTTTTTGAATCCCAATTTTCCTTCCACCCAACTTTAGTGGGATTCCCAGATCATCTTTGCTCGCTCGCTTGATGGAATGCAGATATGGCCTAGACAACACAACAACCCATCCTAAAGATGGAAATTATCAACAACTGTGTTTGCACCCAACATTTGGTAGGTGGTGGCGAAGTTCGGGTCTGTCTCATAGAGTTGGGGCCATCCATAGGTATCATGGCTGCAAGAGTCTATCACCATGGTGAGTGTCACGGCTGGCAGTCTAATGAGGAAATCATCGATGCAATTGGTTCTTCCTGTTTTATACTTGATGTTGAGGTGGAATTGTTGTAAGTATGTGGACCACTTTTGATGGCATTCATTCTGTAATTTGCATTATGTCTGCATGAACTGCAGTGGCTTATGATCACTGTGGATGAATGTCTCCTTCCCAAGAATGTAATGTCTCCACTGGTGGCAGGTTTTCACAATGGAGTACATTTCTTTGTCATAAGTAAGGTACTTACGGATATCATTTGATAGTGTCTCACTATTATAGGTCATGGGGTGGCCGTGATGAGTGAGAATGATGCCCACAGCATAGTCTAAAGCATTTCTCTCGATCTCAAAGGGTTGTTGTGGGTCTAGTAGTGAAAGTACTAGGGCTAAGCACAAGCGCTAATTCAAATCATTGAACGCATTTTGTTGGGACCATCCCCATGCAAATTTTTCCTTATCACCACCCCTGGTTATTTGGCTGAGGGCCCATGCAATATGGGGGAATCCCAACACGAACCTGTGGTAGAAATTGGAAAGGCCTAAGAAGCTTCGAAGCTCAGTGAGTGTGGTTGGGGCTAGAAAGTCACGGATGACTTGGATCTTGGTTGGATCCACATGTAATCCATGTTGATAAATAATGTAGCCCAAGTAATGGACCCTGTCCATGCTGAAGGATCATTTTTCCAAGTTGGCGCATTGTTTGTGCTATCGCAGGGTGTGCAAAACCTACTCAATATGCTGCAAGTGTTCTTCCCAAGACTTGTTATAAATGAGAATGTCATCCATATACACCACTACAAAAGTATTGGTGAATGGTCGTAGGATATCATCCATCATCCTCATGAAAGTGGTTGGAGCATTTTTCAAGCCAAAGGGCATGACCAACCATTCAAAAAGGCCTTCCTTTGACTTGAAGGTGGTCTTCCATACATCTGTCTGTTCTATCGATACCTGGTGGTAGCCAAACTTTAGATCAATATTACTGAAGTATTTGGCCCCCATGAGTTGATCAAGGAGGTTGTCAATTATAGGAATTGGGTACCATTTTCTGACTGTGATTTTATTTAGGGCCTGGTAATGAATGCAGAATCGCTAGGTTCCATCTTTCTTTTGTACCAACATGATTGGCCTCCCACAAGGTGATGAGCTGGGACGGATGTGCCCCTTGTGGAGTAGTTCTTGGATTTGTCACTTGATCTCCTCATTCTCTAACATAGAGTGGAGATAGACTAGCTCATTGGGCAATGGTGCCCCGGTGGTCAGATCGATGGGGTGCTTGAATTTATAGTGCAAAGGTACCCTGGTAGGTGAGGAGAAGATATCTGAGTATTCTTCAATGACCTTATCTACTTGCTTCTGCTATATAGAGAGGTCAGCCGCAGAGACCCTAGATGTGGTTGTGATCTTTATCTCATTCCGAGAGAGAATCACAAAGAAGACAAACTTCCGTATCTGAGAGATGACCTTCCTGCATTGCTTGGCAGAGATCAAGGAAATAGCACTAGGTGGGACTGCCTCAAGTATCATGTACAATTTATTGTTCAAAGTAATAATAACACTATGAGGCCTAGACTCATATACAACATAACATTTCCATAAATAAAGTTGGCCCAAAATAACATCACAAACTTCGAGAGGAGCAACATCACACAATACCTCATCTTTTAAGGGCTTGATGTCGTATGACAATCGACACAGTTGGATGATGTGGAGATCACTTCCTTGGTGGATCCATCCAATGGTGGAGGGTTGTGGGTGTGATGCTGTTGGCAGGGCCAACTGCTTGACAACCTCTTCTAAGATGAGGTTCTTCTAGCTAATGCTATTAATGATGACGTGCAACAGGGTGCCTTTTACCCACATCTGTGAATGGAAGAGGTGCTCTCCTTCTTCTGGCTCGTCTGGTTCTTCAGGCTGGAACTTGGTGGTAGCAACAATGGCACTGAGTTTAGCGTCAATGATCCATCTTCCCCTTTCTGGTTCTGAATCAGAGTAATAACCCCCATCTATTTCGAAGGATTTCACTTTGGCCACCAGCGACTTCTTTGCGCGACAGTCAGCAGTGTTATGCCAAGTGCTCTTATGGAAGTTGCACCACTTCCCATTATCTTTCTTTGTATTTTCGGTGTCCCTTTTTGCTTTTGGCTTGGACTGGTTGTCCTGATACTGTCCATATTTTCTCTATCCTTTGTTCTGTGGGTTGGGGCTACCCTTCCTTAGCTTTTGTTGTGTGGGGTTCCCGGGCCCAAATTGTTGCGTCTTTTGTTTGAGCTTCTGCTCGATTTTGACGGCATATCAGTAGGCTGCACCCAAGGATGAGATTTCCAAAAATTCCATTTTAGTGTGGATCTATATATGTAGAGAACCATGATACTTGAACACCATATGTCACTCTGAATCTTTGACACCCAACTTGGTGCGTAAGGTATGGAAGATATTTGTGAATTCTGGCACTACTTGGTCTCTTTCTTGCCGCAATGTGGTCCATTTGGTATACAAGTCATCATAACTTCCAATAGGGTAGTATTGTTCCTTAATAGAATCCCTGAAGGATTCCCAGGTGGTCGTGACTGTAACTAATGAGGGTTCCTATGTTTCCTTTTTCTCATAGAAAGTTTCCCACCGATATTTGACATGGGGACCGACTTTGAGGAGCGTAAAAGTAATCTTTTCTCTATTCGAAAATTTATGGATAGAAAAATACCCTTCTAGTAGATTCAACCACTTGTCTACACCAGTTGTGTCTATCTGACCTTCATATACAGGAATATCAAATTTTATTTATACCTTGAAGGGGATGGCCCCTCCACTTGAAGAAGATGTGTTGCTTGTTGGTAGTCGTCGAAGGATTTGCATGGAACTATCCATCATCTCATTCCTCTATTGCCTAAGGGATTCCTCAAGAAACATTTTGAAAGGATCTCCTATTCCATCATATTTCTTTTCTCCTTTCATGAGAGGTCTCTTGGGCATGTGAGAGCTTTGGTCCTCAAGAGAAACAAGTTCGAGACCTAATTCTTTGTACTCTGACCTCGTTGGGGACATGCATTAAGACGACAAGGAGCAGACCACTCTGATACCACTGATCTAGATTTTATGAGAAGAATGAAATGAGCACATATTTTTAACAGATACTTAACATAGACTAACAGAGATATAGTAAAATTGGTTTTCTATTCAATAAGAAAATAAGCTGAAACTGTAAAATGTAGCGGAAAACAAGCTTGCTAGAATGGTGGCAACTTATCTATGAGAAGAGATGTGATGGTTGTGCTCATTCGTAAGAATATAATTACAATGAGGCTCTGAAGGAATCTTTAAAATAAACATGAGTGGAAAAAACCCTAAACATCCAAAAACCTAACCCTAGGAGATGAAGCGCCAAAAGTCATGTGGGCCCCGTTTGGGTAAGTCAGTACATCAACTTCCCGAGGTCGTAACTTTTGCATACGATCTTTGTTTTAGGTGTACGATATCCCGTTGGAAAGATATATCCAAGGAATACAATTATTGATGAAAAATTCATGTTGAAATTTTTTGACAGCTACATACCCAAAAAAACATCCTTTAGGGCCTCAAAATGGCTCTGAAAGATCACGACCCAAAAAACTGATAAAAATAGTAAATTACCAAAATTGCCAGAAAGTTGTTTTGAGCCAGCTGGAAAAGGTGGGTGGCCACCAATATACACCTGGATCAATCCTCCCTCCTTAAGAAGCAATGGTATCCATTGCATTGAGTTCCCCCATCAGATGAAGAAATTTCTACTGAATTTGGCCCCAGGTGAGCCACTTGCCTTGGTGTAGGAGCTTCCCTGCTTTGACGAATTGATAAAGTTGGATCCTTTGTTGTTGAGTGCCCTTGATATATGTGTCCACAATATAATCACTGGATGCATGTTGTATGTATTCAGGTTTGAGCTCTGTTGGTGTCAGTTGTTCTTCTACGTCTGTGGTGTCCAATAATGGTGGGAAATAAGGCCAAAGTTGGTCCACGTTGAACACTGGGTGTAGGCCAAGGAAAGGAGGAATGTTGAGCTCAAAATCATTATCCCCCACAATCTTGGTGATGGTTCATGGCCCATAATGGAATGGGAAAAGCTACTGATGGGGTCCTGTAAGGTGTTCTTTCTACAAGTGCAACCAAAATTTCTTGCCCACTTGAAACTTATGTGGCACCCAATGTTGATCATGGCACTGCTTGTACTTGTCATTGGACTTTTGTAGGATATACTAAACCTATTGGTAGATGTTCTAGATATTCTCAATGAATCGGGTGGCTTTTTTAGCTTCAGTTGGAGCAGGAGATGTGTCGGCCGAGGTGACCCCAAGGGGAAGTGCAACATCTATAGGAACCAATGGTTGGAATCCCAACCCCACCTGAAAGGGGTTGTGATTAGTTGAGCTATGTAGGGCTCGGTTGTAGCTATGTTGGACATAGAGAAGACTCTCATCCCATGTGTAAGTGTGCTTGGAATTATACATGCGTGGGATATGCACGATCATTCGATTTATGACCTCGGTTTGGCCATTTGTCTGGTGGTGGAAGGTCGTGGATTTGGTGAGCTTGGTGTCCAGCAGTGACTAGAGGCTTGACTAAAATGTGTTGAAAAATCAATTGTCTCAATATGAGACAATGGTTTGTGGGATTCTAAAATGTACCTAGACTCGTTCAAAGAAGAGCTTGGCAGTGGCTTCTACTGTGATTCTCTTCTTCTAGGCAACCAGAATCGCCATCTTAGAAAGGCGATCAAAAACCACAAAAACACGGCCATTTCCCCACTTGGTTGACAGGAGTCCTAACATGTAGTCCATTGAGATGGATTCCCATGGCCTATCAGGAGTAGGAAGAGGGGCGTACAGGCCCTGTTTCTTAGTGGTCGGTTTGGAAAAAGTGCAGGTAGTGCATGACCTGATATACTTGTCAAACTCTTGTCGAAGTTTTGTCCAGTAGAAATATTTCTGTAGCATCGCCACTATCTTTTCAACGCCAAAGTATCCTGCTACCCGATTGTAGTGGACTTCCCAGATCATCTTCGGTCGCTCGCTTGATGGAAAGAAGATATGTCCCAGACGACACAACAACCCATCCTGAAGATGGAAATTATCAACAATTGCATTTGCACCCAACATTTGGTAGGTGGTGGCGAAGTCTATGTCTGTCTCATAGAGTTGGGGCCATCTAGAGGTCTCATGGCTGCAAGATTCTAGCACCATGGTGAGTTCCATGACTGGTGGTCTATTGAGGAAACCAACAATGCAGTTGGTTCTTCGTGTTTTATAATTGATGTTGAGGTGGAATTGTTGTAAGTATGTGGACCACTTTTGATGGCGATCATTCTGCAATTTTCCTTGTGTCGACATGAACTGCAATGGCTTATGATCAGTGTGTATGACTATCTCCTTCCCAATAATGTAATGTATCCACTAGCGGCAGGCTTGCACAATGGATTACATTTCTTTGTCGTAAGTAGGGTACTTACGTACAACATCTGATAGTGTCTCACTATGATAGGCCACAGGGTGGTCGTGTTGAGTGAGAACGGTGCCCATAGCATAGTCTGAAGCATCTGTCTCGATCTCAAAGGGTTTTTGTAGGTCTAGTAGTGAAAGTACTGGGGCTGAGAACCAAGTGTTGCTTCAAATAATTGAACGCTTGTTGTTGGGACCGGCCCCACGCAAATTTTTCCTTATCACCACCCATGGTTATTTGGCTGAGGGCCCATGCAATATGGGAGAATCCAAACACAAACCTGCAGTAGAAATTGGCAAGGCCTAAGAAGCTCCGAAGCTCAGTGAGTGTGGTTGGGGTTGGCCAGTCATAAATGACTTGGATCTTGGTTGGATCCACATGTATGCCATGCTTATCAACAATGTAGCCTAGGTAATGGACCCTGTCCATGCCTAAGGAGCATTTTTCCAAGTTGGCTTATAGCTTTTTCTACCACAAGGTGTGTAGAACCTGTTGAATATGCTGCAAGTGTTCTACCCAAGACTTTCTATAAATGAGAATGTCATCAAGATACACAACTACAAAAGTATTGGTGAATGGTCGTAGGATATCATCCATCATCCTCATGAAAGTGGTTGGAGCATTTGTCAAACCAAAGGGCATGACCAATCATTCAAAAAGGCCTTCCTTTGACTTGAAGGTGGTCTTCCATACATCTGTCTGTTCTATTGGGACCTGGTGGTAGCCAAACTTCAGACCAATCTTACTGAAGTATTTTTCCCCCATGATTTGATCAAGGAGATCATTGATTTGGGGAATTGGGTACCAGTTTATGACTGTGATTTTATTCAGGGCCCAGTAATGAATGGAAAGTCACCAGGTTCCATCTTTCTTCTATACCAGCATGATTGGGCTCCCGCAAGGTGATGAGATGGGATGAATGTGCCCCTTGTGGAGTAGTTCTTGGATCTATCTCTTGATATCCTCATTCTCTGACATAAAGTGACGATAGACAGGCCCATTGGACAGCGGTGCACTGCAGGTCAGATCGATGGGGTGCTTGACCTAACAGTGTAGAGGTACCCTGGTAGGTGAGAACAAGATATCCAAGTATTCTTCGACGACCTTATCAACTTTCTTCTACTATGTGGAGAGGTTGAATGCAGAGATCCTCTATGTGGCTGTGATATTTCTCTCATTTCGAGAGCGAATCACAAGGAAGACAAACTTCCCCTTCTGAGAGATGACCTTCCTGCATTGCTTGGCAGAGATCAAGGAAATGGTACTAGGTGGGATTGCCTCGGGTATCCTGTACAATTTCATGTTCAAAGTAATAATAACACTATGAGGCCTAGACTCATATACAACATGACGTTTCCATAAATAAGTTTGGCCCAAAAGAACATCGCAAATTTCGAGACGAGAAACATCACACAATACCTCGTCTTTGAAGGGCTTGATGTCGTATGACAATCGACACTATTGGATGATGCGGAGATCGCTTCCTTGACGGAGCCATCCAAAGGTGTAGGTTTTTGGGTGCGGTGTTGTCGTCTATCCAACCGCTTGACAACCTCTGCTGATATGAGGTTCTTTTGGCTATCTCTATCAAATACGAAGTGCAGCGGGGTGCCTTTTACCCACATCTATGAATGGAAGAGGCACTCTCCTTCTTATGGATCGTCTGGTTCATCGAGATGGAGCTTGGTGGTAGAAATGATGGCACTAGGTTCCGCATCAATGATCCATCTTCCCCTTTCTCGTTTCAACTCAGAGTCAGAACCCGTATCAGATTCAGAGGCTTTCACTTCCACCACTAGCGACTTCTTTGAGTGGCAGTCAGTAGTGTTATGCCAAGGGATCTTATGGAAGTCACATCACTTCCCGATATCTTTCTTTGTCTTTTCAATGTCCTTTTTTTCTTGCAGATTGGACTGGTTTTCATGATATTGTCCATCTTTTCTCTGTCCTTTGTTTTGTGGGTTGGGTCCTCCCTTCCCTGGATTTTGTTGTGAGGGGTTCCCAGGCCCAAATTGTTGCATCTTTTGTTTGAGCTTCTACTAGATTTTGATGGCATATCGGTCGGCTGTGCTTAAGGATCAGATGTCCATAAATTCCATTTCAGTTTGGATGTATCTATGCAGAGCACCACGATACTTGAGAACCAGATGTCACTTTGAATCTTAGATACCCAACTTGGTGCACAAGGTATGGAAGATATTTGTGAACTCTGGCATTGCTTGGTCTCTTTCTTGTAGCAATGTGGTCCATTTGGTATACAATTCATCATAAATTCCAACAGGGTAGTATTGTTCCTTAATAACATCCCTGAAGGATTCCTAGGTGGTCGTGACTATAAATAAACAGGGTTCCTCTATTTCCTTTTGCTCACAGAAAGTTTCCCACCAATCTTTGACATGGGGAATGACTTTGAGGAGCGCAAAAGTAATCTTTTCTCTATTCTAAAAGTTATGTATAGAAAAATACCCTTCTAGTAGATTAAACCACTTGTATACACCATCTGCGTCTATCTGACCTTTAAATACAGGAATATCAAATTTTTTTTGTACCTTGAAGGGGGCACTGCCTCCACTCAAAGAAGATGCATCACCTGTTGGTAGTCGCCAAAGGATTTGCGGTAAACTATCCATCATCTTGTTCCTCTGTTGTGTGAGGGATTCCTTAAGAAAAATTTTGAAAGGATCTCTTGTGCAATCATCTTTCTTTTCTCCTGCCATGAGAGGTCGCTTGGGCATGTGATATTTTTGGTCCTCAAGAGAAACAAGCTCGAGACCCAATTATTTGTATTCTAACCTCGTTGGGGACATGCATTAAGACGACAAGGAGCAGATCACTCTAATACCAATGATCTAGATTTTATGAGCAGAACAAAATTAATACAGATTATTAACAGATGCTTAACATAGAATAACAGAGATACAATAAAATTGGTTTTCTATTCAATAAGAAAATAAGCTGAAACTATAAAATGCAGCGGAAAACAAGCTTGTTGGTATGGTGGCGGCTTATCTCTGAGAAGACATGTGATTGTTGTGCTCACTTGGAAGAATATAATTACAATGAGGCTCTGAAAGCATTTTTACAATAATTAGGAGTTTCAAAAAACCTAGACATCCAAAAACCTAACCCTAGGAGATGAAGCGCCAAAAGTCATGTGGGCCTCGTTTAGGTAAGTCAGTACATCAACTTCCCTGGGTCATAACTTTTGCATACAATCTCTGTTTGAGGTGTACGATAGCCCTTTGGAAAGATCTATCCAAGGAATACGATTGTTGGCCAAAATTTCATGTTGATATCTTTCTACAGCTACATACCCAAAAAAAATGTTGTTTAGGGCCTCAAAACGACTCTGGAAGTTCAAGACCCGAAAAAATGCAAAAAATAGTAAATTACCAAAATTGCCACAAAGTCATTTTGAGCCAGCTGGAAAAGGTGGGTGGTCATCAATATCCACCTAGATCAATCCTCCCTCCTTAAGAAACAATGGTCTCCATTGCGTTGAGTTCCCCCATAAGATGAGGAAATTTTTTGGTGAATTTGGCCCTAGGTGAGCCACTTGAATTGGTGCAGGAGCTGCCATTCTTTGACGACTCAATAAATTTGGATCCTTTGTTGTTGTGTACCCTTGATCTATGTGTCCACAATATGATGATTGGATTCCTATTGTATGTAGTCGGGGTTGAGCTCTATCGGTGTCAGGTGTTCTGCTATGTCTGAGGTGTCCAATAATGGTGGGAAATAAGGCCAAAGGAGGTCCACATTGAACACTGGGTGTACGCAAAGGAAAGGAGGAATGTTGATCTCAAAATAATTATCCCCCGTAGCCTTGGTGATGGTGTACAACCCATAACATAGTGGGTGAAGCTTCCTATGGGATCATGTAAGGCATTCTTTCCACAAGTGAAACCAAACTTTGTCATCCACCTGAAACTTATGTGGAACCTGATGTTGATCATGGTGTTGCTTGTACTTGTCATTGAACTTCTATAGGATATCTTGAACCTATTGGTGGATGTGTTGGATCCACTCAATGAACCAGGTGGCTTTGTCAGCTTCAATTGGAGCAGGAGATGCATCGTTCGAGGTGACTGCAAGGGGAAGTGCAACATCTATAGGACCAGATGGTTGGAATCCTAACCCCACCTGAAAGGGGTTGTGGTCAGTTTAGCTATGCAGGCCTCAGTTGTAGCTATGCTGGATATAGGGAAGACTCTCATTCCATGTGTGAGGGTTCTTGGAATTATACATATGCAGGATATGCACGATCATTCGATTTACGACCTCGGTTTGGCCATATGTCTGGGGGTGGAAGGTTGTATATTTGGTGAGCTTGGTGTCCAGCAGTGACCAGAGGCTCGACCAGAATGTGCTGAGAAATCGATTGTCCCAATCTAAAACAATGTTTTGTGGGATTCCAAAATGTACCCAAACTCATTCAAAGAAGAGCTTGGTAGTGGCTTCTGCTATGATGCTCTTCTTGTAGGCAACCAGAATCTCCATCTTAGAAAAGTGATCAACAACCACAAAACCAGAGTCATCTTCCCACTTGGTGGATGCCAGGCCCAACATGTAGTCCACTGAGATGTATTCCCACGGCCTGCCAGGAGTAGAAAGAGGGGTGTACAGGCCATGTTTCTTAGTGGTCGGTTTGGTAATAGCATAAGTAGTGCAAGACCTGATATACTTGTCGAACTCTTGTTGAAGTTTTGTCCAATAGAAATGTTTTTGTAGCATCCCCACTGTCTTTTCGACGTCGAAGTGTCCTTCCACCCAACTGTAGTGGGCTTCCTAGATCAGTTTCGCTCACTCACTTGATGGAATGTAGATATGGCCCAGATGACACAACAACCCATCTTGAAGATGGAAATTATCGACAATTGTGTTTGCACCCAACATTTGGTAGGTGGTGGTGAAGTCTGGGTCTGTCCCATAGAGTTGGGGCCATCCAGAGGTCTCATGGCCGCAAGAGTCTAGCACCGTGGTGAGTGTCGTGACTAGTGGTCTACTGAGGCAATCAGCGACGCAGTTGGTGCTTCATTTTTTATACTTGATGTTGAGGTGGAAATGTTGTAAGTATGTAGACCACTTTTAATGGCGGTCATTCTATAATTTTCCTTATGTCTGCATGAACTGCAGTGACTTATGATCAGTGTGGATGACTATCTCCTTCCCAAGAATGTAATGTCTCTACTAGCAGTAGGATTGCACAATGGATTACATTTCTTTGTCGTAAGTAGGGTACTTATGGACAACATCTGATAGTGTCTCACTATGATAGGCCATGGGCTGGCCATGCTGAGTGAGAACGGAACCCACAGCATGGTTTGAAGCATCTTTCTCAATCTCAAAGGGTCGTTGCAGGTATAGTAGTGAGAGTATTGGGGTTGAGCACAAGCGTTGCTTCAAATCATCAAACGCTTATTTTTGGGACCAAACCTACGCAAATTTTTCCTTACTACCACCACTGGTTATTTGGATGAGGGCCCATGCAATATGGGAGAATCCCAACACAAACCTGTGGTATAAATTGGCAAGGTCCAAGAAGATCTGAAGCTCAGTGAGTGTAGTTGGGGCTATCCATTCACAGATGACTTGGATCTTGGTTGGATCCACATCTATGCCATGCTGATCAACAATGTAGCCCTGGTAATGGACCTTGTCCATGCCGAAGGAGCATTTTTCCAAGTTGCCGTATAGCTTGTGCTATTGCAGGGTGTGCAGAACTTGTTGACTATGCTCCAAGTATTTTTCCCAAGACTTGTTGTAAATGAGAATGTCATCCAGATACACCACTACAAAATTATTGGTGAATGGTCATTGGACATCGTCCATCATCCTCATGAAATTAGTTGGAGAATTTGTCAAACCAAATGGCATGACCAACCATTCAAAAAGGCCTTCTTTTGACTTGAAGGCGATCTTCCATACATTTGTTTCTTCTATCGATACCTAGTGGTAGCCAGACTTCAGATCAATCTTACTGAATTATTTGGCCCCTGTGAGTTGATCAAGGAGATTGTCGATTCGGGGAATTGGGTACCAGTTTATGACTGTGATTTTATTCAAGGCTCGGTAATCAATGCAAATTTTCCAGGTTCCATCTTTCTTCTGTAACAGTGTGATTGGGCTCCCGCAAGGTGATGAGCTGGAATAGATGTTCCCCTTGTAGAGAAGTTCTTGGATCTATCGCTTGATCTCCTCATTCTCTAACATAGAGTGGCGATAGACTGGCCCATTGGGTAGCGATGCACTAGGGGTCAGATCGATGGGGTGCTTGACCTAACAGTGTAGAGGTACCCTAGTAGATGAGGAGAAGATATCTGAGTATTCTTCGATGACCTTATATACTTACTTTTGTTGTGTGGAGAGGTCGACCGTAGAGACCCTAGATGTGGATGTGATCTTTCGCTCATTCCAAGAGAGAATCACGAAGAAGACAAACTTCCCCATCTGAGAGATACCTTCTTTCATTGCTTGGCAAAGATCAAGGAAATAGCACTAGGTGGGACTGCCTCGGGTATCCTGTTCAATTTCCTGTTCAAAGTAATAATAACACTACGAGGCCTAGACTCATATACAACATGATGTTTCCATAAATAAGGTTGGCCCAAAAGAACATCACAAACTTCGAGAGGAGAAACATCACATGATACCTTGTCTTTGAAGGGCTTGATGTCGTATGACAGTTGACACTATGGGATGACATGGAGATCGCTTCCTTAGCGGAGCCATCCAATGGTGTAGGGTTGTGGGTGAGGCGTTATCAATAGGTCCAACCGCTTGACAACCTCTACTAAGATGAGGTTCTTTTGGATACCACTATCAACGATGAAGTGCAGCAGGATTCCTTTTACCCACATCTATGAATGGAAGAGGCACTCTCCTTCTTCCGGTTCATCTGGTTCATCAAGCTCGAGCTTGGTGGTAGAAACGGTGGCACTGGGTTCCACATCAATGATCCATCTTCCCCTTTTTGTTTCTGACTTAGAGTCAGAACCCGCATCTGATTCGGAGGCTTTCACTTCGGCCACCAGCAACTTCTTTGAGCGGCATTCAGCAGTCTTATGCCAAGGGCTCTTATGGAAGTCACACCACTTCCTGTTATCTTTCTTTGTATTTTCGGTGTCCTTTTTTTCTTTCGTCTTGGACTGGTTGTCCTGATACTGTCCATATTTCCTCTGTCCTTTGTTCTGTGGGTTGGGGCAGCCCTTCCCTGGATTTTGTTGTGAGGGGTTCTTGGGCCCAAATTTTCGCGTCTTTTATTTGAGCTTATGCTCAATTTTGACGACATATCGGTAGGCCGCGCCCAAGGACAAGATGTCCAGAAATTCCATTTCGGCTTGGATGTATTTATGAAGATCACCATGATACTTGAGCACTAGATGTCGCTCTAAATCTTTGAAACCCAATTTGGTGCGCAAGGTATGGAAGATATTTGTGAACTCAAGCACTGCTTGGTCTCTTTCTTACCACAGTGTGGTCCATTTGGTATACAAGTCATCATAACTTTCAACAGGGTAGTATTGTTCCTTAATATAATCCTTGAAGGATTCCCAGGTAGTTGTGACTATAAATAACAAGGTTTCCTCTGTTTCCTTTTTCTCACAAAAATTTTTCCACCAATATTTGACATGGGGAACGACTTTGAGGAGCGCAAAAGTAATATTTTCTCTATTCGAAAAGTTATGGATAGAAAAATACCCTTCTAGTAGATTCAACCACTTGTCTACACCATTTGCGTCTATCTGACCTTCAAATACAGGAATATCGAAGTTTATTTGTACCTTGAAGGGGGCGGTGCCTCTACTAGAAGAAGATGCATCACCTGTTGGTAGCCACAGAAGGATTTGCGTGAAACTATCCATCATCTTGTTCCTTTGTTGCATGAGGGATTCCTCAAGTAACATTTTGAAAGGATCTCCTGTCCCATCATATTTATTTTCTCCTTCCATGAGAGGTCGCGTGGGCGTGCGAGAGATTTGGTCCTCAAGAGAAAGAAGCACAAGACCCAATTCTTTATACTCTGACCTCGTTGGGGACATGCATTAAAATGGCAAGGAGAAGACTGCTTTGATACCACTGATCCCAATTTTATGAGCAGAAAAAAATGACTACAAATTATTAACAGATGCTTAACACAAAATAACAGAGATAGAGTAAAAATGGTTTTCTATTCAATAAGGAAATACAATGAAACTGTAAAATGCAGCAGAAAACAAGCTTGTTGGAATGGTGGCAGATGATCTATGAGAAGAGATGTGACGGTCGTGCTCATTCGCAAGAATATGATTACAATGAGGATCCAAAGGCCTTTTTACAATAAACAGGAGTGTCAAAAACCCTAGACATCCAAAAACCTAACCCTAGGAGATGAAGCGCCAAAAGTCACGTGGGCCCCATTTGGGTAAGTCAGTACATCAACTTCCCGGGGTCGTAACTTTTGCATACGATCTTTGTTTTAGGAGTACTATAGCTACTTGGAAAGATATATCCGAGGACTACAACTTTTAGGGCCTAAACAAAATGTTGTTTCATGCCTCAAAATGGCTTCAGAAGTTCAGGACCTAAAAAACTACTAAAAATAGTAAATTACCAAAATTGCCAGAAAGTTGTTTTGAGCCAGCTGGAAAATGTGGGTGGCCACCGATATCCACCTAGATCAATGCTGGCCCGTAGTAACACTGAGAACATGAAGGGAATAACCCTCGTGGTTTTCCCCAATCAACATGAATAATGATGATATAAAACAAAGCCATGAAATAACAATCAACCTCAAATCAATCCCCTTGGAATAATAGCCATCATAACCAACTATGCAGACACTAATAACATAAACAAACCCATAACCATGTGAAACAATATGTAGTGACACAAGGTGGTTCGAAATCAAACCCAACAACCCCATAACAACAAATACGTCTAGGCATGGTGACAAGAACTATGTGGAGACAACCAGTAAGTCTGGACCGAATGAACCCTCCAACAAAAACCCATAAAGACAATAGAGAGCCTTCATGGCTTCTACCACTCAAAATAATCAATGAAACTATGACTTCAACCATCATTTTCCATTTGCAGCAAAAACCACACAAAAAACCATTCCAGAGAACACCAAAATTCACACAGTTGCCAACCTTAAGAAAAACATAGACCGATACATCACCAAGCCAACATCTATTTCATAAATAGAGTGAGTTCATAGATGGAGAAAAAAAAAACTACCTGTAACCAAATAGCCTTAAAAACGTGAGCTTGGCCAATCAGTTCTTCTCTCGCCTGAAAATCGGAGCTTAACCACAATGAACAACAATTGAAAATTAGCCAAGCTAGGGTGACAAATAGTGGGAGAGGTATGGAGTGACGTGTAGTAAATGCACATTGCTTCCATCCTTTACTCATTCAATTACTTAGTACATATCATCCAACCATCCATCAATCCATTCAATTAATCTATGCATCGAAACTAACATCCATTACTTTCCAAATGTGCCACCCCATATCACATTTAACCATTGCCAACCATACCATAACGCATATCAAATGTGCTTTCATATAACTCAATAAATCATATAGCCACTACAATGGTTAGTTCGGACTAACACCATTTCTTTAATTTCAATGCATACAGTGTAGAATAGTAGCATAGTAGCATAGTTTAGTTTCTTCCTTAGATTTTTCCATAGGTCTCTTTTCACTTGCTCTTATTTCATGTTATAACTAACATGTGTCTTGTGCAGGTACAACATGTGACAATTCATGGCTTAAATGGAAATTCCATAACCGTGAGTATAAGCTATTCATATAAAATTTAGATCTTAGAGCAACGAAAAACCACACATAGCATGCATTATCCATCTTCCATTATGTCTCAAATAAAACCAAGATTTCATCAATCGTGTAGAACCCTGTAAGCAGTGTTGAACAACAGCATAAACATCAAATAAAAACTATATCCGATCCACCAATCTATAAGGGGGTCCCACCTACTAGTATTATATATATCGTTAGCTTATAATAATAGGCTTTAGCAATACTTTGTAGGCCAAATCCTCGTTTCGATTTTTATCCTCAACAAAAACCACAGACTGTCGTTGCCTCGCTGAAATCCTCTTGAGTCGTTTCCCAATCCTTCACTACCCTGAGCATCTCCATCATCCCGAGCTCCTCCGTTGGGTCGTGGTGGAGGAATTCCTCCTCAATTATGCATGTAGTCTCTTCCCTGTCCTCTTGCGCGTGATGGATGGTGCCTGAAGCACTTGTGCTTGTTGGGAATTGGATGGGGGGCTGCCAATTGTCTGGAACAGTGAAGAGGAGGGATTTTGGAGGGAATAGGATAGGTTCCTCTGGAATCACCTCCTCCATGTATGCCATCGGCGGAGTTCTGGCTTTCTCCCTTCATTGAGTACATGCTATGGACAAGGCTCGCTCTAGCCATTGCACCCTCCTCTGTCTAGCTTCGAAATTGTACTAGGCAAGGCCGCGGCATGACCTTCCTCTTTCCCTCGACATGGTGGAGCAAGGGAGGGTGCAAATGAGCAAGGTAAGAGTGATGGGAGACAACTAGTAGTTGCACCAATGCTCAGAGAATCCGGGTTGGTGGAACACTGAAGTGAAATGGCTACATCCTCCGCTGAGGAGTATGATAACAGTGGGGTCTGACATGACCGTTGCACCAAAATTCCCCCATCCATTTCACCTCATGACCTCCATTTTTCTTGCATGAGGGAATCGTCCTTCACTGCTTGACAGGCCATAATGGATTCCTTCCATTTAATGGCGAGGGGAAGGGAGCCAACTTGCCATATTAATGGATTGGGTCTGGGGCATGTTATGTGGACACCCTACACTATGTGGCACCCCATCTGGGATTTTTTAAAATTTAACGTTATTAACTTTACTAAAATTAGTTATTTCTTAAATTTTAAAATATTTTCATTTTAATAATTAGAAGAAAAATAATTTTTTTAAACTTCTTTTTTAAATAGTGTATTTACTCTTGTCAATTTAATTATGCCAAAGGCATTCTTTAAGGGGAGGTTTCTCTCTGGCCTTTCGTCTTCTGTCCACGGCAAGTAAAAAAGTGCCACATATGTTTGTCGGTAGTGAATAAACAAGTGCCACGTGGATGCGTGTGTCTACAATGTACATCACTGCAAATGACGTAGAGGTGATGATATTCTTTTTGGACACCTGTTCCTTCCAGCTAAAAACAACTTAACCATGATGATGTCTTCTCTAGACACTTGTTTGGTCCAACCAAAAATATCTCAAGAGACCTCCTTTTGCTTGGCATCATGAGGAACCATGCTCAAATGTCCACTCCATTAACCATGATTTTTATAGGCTTGAATCTTTATTATCTGTAATTATTGTTTCCTATCGCCATAATTGTCAGTTTTTGAGGTTGGAATTGTTTATTATCATTTTCAGAGGCTGTATCAATTAGGGGGCTTGGAGAGTTGTTGTGACTTCACTTCCTCCATTAGGGTGCCTTCTGGCTTCGATCACTCTATTTGACAATGGTGAATTGGAGCATCTCCAAGGACATCTCCTAGATCGCCACCAACGATACGCTCAAATATTCTTCCTTTATCCGTTAGAGAAATCATTCTTCTTTTGACAACATCTAATAGCTTAGTTAAATGTATCTGTCATGCCTTTGATGTCTTAGTTAACCCATCTAACCAGGCATTCTATCAAATTCATCTGCATCAAAGTACATTATGCTCTTGCACTTCCTCTATTCTCCAAGGATTCTTGCATTGTTATACATGATATCCAGTTTCCCATATTTGGAAACTTTTATGTTGATGAGATAAACCACATCCTCTTCTCCGCTCACATCGGAATGCATGGGATGGGATGTCTCCTCACATCACAATGCATGAGATGGGATGTTGCAACAGGAGCCAAAGAGGCAAATTCAAGCTCTTGTAATAATTGCTATCGAGATTCAACCCCCTGAATGGCTCCATTGGTATTCCTCCACCTGCCTCCTACTGTTTTCTTTTATCTTGCCCTGTTGTTATTATGTCATTGTTATTATTATGTTGTGGGTTCAACTTTGACGATGCCACAACAAGAATTGAAACATGAGAAGACCATTGTTAAGAGAACATGAAAAGCTACTCTCATGGGAAGAAAGCAGAAATGCCTTGTTTCGTCTGCCAGAGCCTATGGAATTAACTCTGAGAACCTACTATCACACTCCTATAAATAAATGATTGAAACTTCTCATCATTTGTATTGGATATACAATGATCACCAAAAAAGTACAATTGCAAGAAACAACGAATGTTTCTCCAGATGCATCTGGGCGACAGAGGTGAGGGCCACAGTGGTGGCGTGGGTTGCAGTTGTTTGGGAAGAAATTTTTGGGATTCTGAGTTTTCCATACCCTTCTGTCAGATTCGACTTGAGGCGGCAACGTCATCAAAGGAGGGCGAATTTTGTTGGAGGAATTTTTTGGCCATGGTCCATTTGGATATCCTTTATTCTGCCATCTGTTTGGGGGTTTGTTTGGCCCTTTGAGAAACAATCTATTTTATTTTATGTTGCATATGGACCCATACACAAAGTGTCGGTCATATAGCATGAAGTCAACACATATGGATCAAAGGACAAGTTGCTCTGTGTGGTATAATGGAGTCGACACATATGGACCAAATGACAAGATGTTATGCATGGTATGGTGGCGTTGGGCACATAGCATGGACTCTAATTCGCCATGTATCCATTGAAAAGGTCATGATACTCTTGGCAATAAGTCTTTGGGATCGCTATAATTTTCATATTTAAGGGTGATATATGAGGAGATAGTTTCTATTTAGTTTTTGAATATGATTATAACTGGGATTAAAACACAAATTTCTTCTTCTATTATATTCCTAATTAATATTAAAAGAAAATTTACTATGCTAATTTATAATATTTATTATAAAAATAAAGCATATTATTTCCCAGGGATCAAATTAAAGAATAAGGATATAAGTCAATACAAGATAAGGGTATTCTCAACGAAGTCTCATTGATGTGGTGCTGGTTGGAAGTCAGTTTATTTTTATTTTTATTAAAACAATACATATTTTTTATTGGTAATTAATATTGAATTAGATATTTTATGTGGTTTACACAATATTACTTAAATAAAAAACTAATCAAAAAATATAAATTTTAAAAATACTCACATATCTGAAGACATCATCCCTATTCACAAACATCATTTCTATAGTAATAGCCTCTCTCTTTCCTTTTCCATGCAAGGGCTCTCTGATTGACGTGGTGAGCGCCCCCCTTCATTGTTGTAAAAAGATAGATCAATATGCAATTAACTAGATACATGTTTGCATAGGAAATTAATGTTATAATAGATGGGATGCTAACAAGAAAGGTCTCCTTTGCAAGTTTTATACTCTCTATGGAGCATAAAAAAAATCTGTTTTTATATCAATTGTTGGTCTACTTTGCTTAAAAATTTTTTACTTTCTTACATATTTGAAAAGGGGTAGGGATTGAGCGCACACCTTGAAGGTGCACATTCAACATAGAAAATACTTTTCCTTCTTCGGATGATGATAGGTGTGAAAGGATTTTTGTCTATGGCATCTGAGGCTCTTGTCAAATGTAGGAGCAACCATGGCTGAAATTTTAAATATGCACTTTGGCCCTCCCTCTAATATGTACCTAATAGTCATGTAGTAGTGCATAAACCTCTCTCCCCCATTATGAAGGATGCGGAAAAATTCCCTTTCATTTTCGATATGTTGAAGAAAGCTAGTATCATGCTCTCAACTTAGCATATCAACTTCATTAAGAACAATGGGTAATTTGTTTTTTCTCATTCCATATAACTTTAAAAGAATGAAAGGAGCAATTATTTTTCTAATCCATTGTCATGAACTATACATTGAAAGATAACGTGATTTAAACATAAAAACACAAATAATTAGCATCTAACCCATCAAATGTAGAATGCATTAATATTTTATTAGTTCAATATTATTAATTTGAATTTCTTTTTTTTTTTCAAAGGGAGGCTATTTTCTCTTTTGCATGAATTTGGTAATATGAATATAATTTTGTTTCTTGATTTCAAAATGGATATTAAATGAAATTTATGTCTCATTAATTTATTTCTCTTTTGCATGAATTTGGTAATATGAATATAATTTTGTTCTTAATTTCAAAACGCATATTAAATGAAATTTATGTATCATTAACTTTGAAATAAAGGTATTCAATATTCAATTTCAACTTTCGTTTTGATAAACTGTAATGCACATTACATTTAAAAGTATATCCATTACTTTGTAGTACTTATATTCAAGTTCAACAAGCTTCCAATGAATCAATCTATGAAGCAATCTCGTGTTCCCAAAAGAAATAAAAGATAAGTTGGTGGGGTAGTATCCATGCATGCCATATTGATCTAAAAATGAAGAAGACTTGTATTCTTGAAAATATTTGCAATTTTTAATTCATGTGTTCAAATGCAAATGGATCAATTTTGCAAACACAATTTTATAGAAATTACACATTCAAGATGCATATAAACAGCAGCAAATAACAGTGAACAGAAAACACATAACACAGCAAATGATAAAGGAGTTCACCCCTCTCTTGGGCTACATCTCCTGGTCCAACTTCCAATGGATCTTTTGTATTATTTGCTCAAAGTGATCAAATATGTTCTTTACAATGCTCAAAATACCAAATAGATGGCTCCAATGGCTTCATAACGTCCAAAAACCCCTAGCTAGGCTTTTTCGGCACCTCGTTTGGCCAAAAATTGAAGAAGATTGGCTTCCTGGAAGTTCCCCTTCAAACTTGTTGTCTCTGGATCACCAAAATGCACCTCTTGCTCCTCAACCTAGCCCCCACGTGCATATATGTGTAAAAACCCAGCACCGGGCACAAACGCACAAATGGTGCGAACTGTAGGACGGTTACGCGCTAGCCCCTAACCGCCAAGTCTGTGGGCACATGGGCCACCACATGACCTCGCGTGCATATAAAAAGGGCCAAGTCCCAAATCAAATGATAGAGCGACAAGTGTCGGTGCAGTTTTATAACAGTTGGTAATACAACTCTCATGCAATACATTAACCACTGGTCATATGTGTATGGACCACCGGTTACTGGCTCCATTTAAACTATGCGCGCGGGTAGTCACATGATATATATACATATGGATGGGGGTTGGGGTTTAGCCCCAGCCCTGTCCGCGCCCATTCCAAAACACATTGCAATTCAAATATATTGTTTCACATATATATAATAAGAAACACTTGTGGGCACGCCAGTTGGGCGGCCCTTCCCAAAGCGTTACCCCTACCTGGAGGTTGTAGGGTCGAATCCGGCCAACAACATATGTTTTAACCAATGTTTAGGTGACAAGTGGCAGCCATTGATTGGGCCACGTGTCGCCATCCCATTCTCCACAAACAAGCCACATGTCATACGCTGACTCATCCACATGACTGCCAACCACACCTGCCACGTGTTGTATGACCCTGCCACTTGTCGTACGGCCTGCCACATTAGCATCCGTACAGACTGTACGGACTATACAGTCAACACATTTTTTTGCCTGTTTGTCAATTTGAACAGAATGCGATATCTCTCTCATCCGACGTTCATTTTAACCGAAACGAGTTGTGTTGGGTTCGTGACGATGAGGCCTACACTCTCATTTGATTTGAAGCGATTCCAAGCACTTTGAATTTTGAGCAAAATTTGATCCCTTGGATCACACCTCCCCATTGGAAAGCTTTTGGACCTCCAAAAGACTATTCTCAGTGTATTTGAAGATGAGGGTAAAGTTCCCTCACCTTTCCAACCTCAATCCACTTGGCTTTGCCTGGATTTGTGCCTTTAAGACCAACACGAAGTTATTCTACATTTCCTTGTTTTGAAGTTCTCATTCTCCTGTCAAGGATTGTGTCTTCATGCAGTTCTGTAATATATTATGGGGAGAAATCATCTATAGAAGGAATCTGAACATGCTCTCCTTGATCATCAATCAAAGGAGGCTCATACAATTTCAAATTCTCAACATTAACAACTGCATACATTTGC
>JZKD02S1409182.1:0-11218 GCA_000966675.3 Picea glauca | reverse complement strand
GAATTATCAAAACAGTTTACAGAAAATCTGGAGATAATCTCCCAAGTCTGACTAAAACTAACACCCTATAATAAAACTGTATCACAAAAACATCTCTCAAACTGCCACAACATGCCCCATTGATCATTGTAATTCATATGCACCTGAAAGGGGACAAAAATAGACAAGATTAGCGGAAATTTTGTTGATAAAATTGACAGGAATATAATTTTTAAGACTAGCTATAGAATCTTGCGATTCTGTAGCTGGTCTAAATTGAACACAGAATCGTTTTAAAACCAATTCGAATCTTAAAGAATTATATTCAAACTATTAAACCAATATTTGATTGCTAATTATAAACCAAACGAATCATTCAAATCAAAACTTGTATGCAAATTAAAACAAAAGAAATCGTTGTCAATCGAAAGGTAACAGAGATAAGTGTACTCTGTTCAATTTGTTATCACCAATTCGGGGTAAATAAAATCGCATTAGATAATTTGACAGTAATGAAATCATTTTTATGAACCAATTCCAATCGACACAAACTGTAACCGGTTGAACAAATCATTTAAGCAATCATTTATGTCACCTCATCCATTAACAAAATCATTGTCAAATCACAACGAAATCAACAGGATCGTATTTCAAACTAATAGAACTATATCAAACATATACAAACGATCATGCTAATCATGGCACGCAGCAATCGTTTACAAATCAAATAAGACAGGAATGAATCAAAATAGTTTGGGGTCGACAAAATCGTATCAATCAACACAACCACACGTGTTTTAGCAAATAGATCTTTTGCACAGGTTGAATGTAATCAAAACCCAAATGAGAATATTGATTCAATACAAAACGAAGTCATTCCTGGTAAGTCGAAGTCAACATGGTTGTTTTGATTCTATTAGAAGCAAATGAAACTAATCAAAATCAAGCCCAATCGACTATCCTAAATCAGACGAACAGAATTGATTAAAAAACAAGCCAAACAGAATAAAAAACAAATCAATTGCTTATACTAAGCTGGGCACGACAAAATCGCATAACCAAATAATAGCTACATTTGAGTTTAGTAAAATGAATTTACTATACAGGATCCACAACATAACCATTTTTGATGATCAAACTATAACATAATCATTTCAAATGTATTAAAGCAAAACCAAACCCGTTAAATTAATTCAAGCAAACTTACAGAGAAAAATTCATATTGAAATTCATACCTGGAAAACCAGAAAACAACTCAGTCATGATAATCTTGAATTGACGAAGGATGTTGCCGTTTCGACATTCTTGAAGACAATCAAACCAGTGGTTTTTTGTTTCTTCTCATTGGCCTGAAGCCTGTCTCTTTCTTTTGACAGCACTGTACCTTGCTCCTCTAACGATTTGATCTTTGATTGCAACAGGGGAACGTCGGTGTAATAACACTCTAGCCAAGCGTTACATTGGATACATGATGGCTGCTTGGGCTTCGATATCACAAGTGAGGGTTTGTTTAAGTCACCAGGGGTTTCATTGTGCAGCTTGATTCCCGGGTAGTTAGGATTGTTTTTGAGACAAGGGGGTAAATTAGAGACATAGTCATAGGGTTTCGTAGAGCACAGGCCATGGGAATAGGGGTACTCTTCAGCCAAGAAATGCTCAATATCGGAGTCCGATTCCTCGCTCAACACTATGGGCTTTTGGTCGATGTTCTATTTAGGTTTGTTCTGGGCAAGTCTCGATATCAATCGAGCATTTTTCTTCCCCTTTCTGTCGACAGTAGTATCACTGCTGTCTTTCTTCCTCCCAGGTCTTTTGACGGCCTTAATATTATCCTTAGCACANCGACTATCCTAAATCAGACGAACAGAATTGATTCAAAAACAAGCCAAACAGAATAAAAAACAAATCAATTGCTTATACTAAGCTGGGCATGACAAAATCGCATAACCAAATCATAACTACATTTGAGTTTAGTAAAATGAATATACTGTATAGGATCCACAACATAACCATTTTTAATGATCAAATTATAACATAATCATTTCAAATGTATTAAAGCAAAACCGAACCCATTAAATTAATTCAAGCAAACTTACAGAGAAAAATTCATATTGAAATTCATACCTGGACAACCAGAAAACAACTCAGTCATGATAATCTTGAATTGACGAAGGATGTTGCCGTTTGGACATTCTTGAAGACAATCGAACCAGTGGTTTTTTGTTTCTTCTCATTGGCCTGAAGCCTGTCTCTTTCTTTTGACAGCACTGTACCTTGCTCCTCTAACGATTTGATCTTTGATTGCAACAGGGGAACGTCAGTGTAATAATGCTCTAGCCAAGCGTTACATTGGATACATGATGGATGCTTGGGATTTGATATCATAGGTGAGGGTTTGTTTAAGTCACCAGGGGTTTCATTGTGCAGCTTGATTCCCGGGTAGTTAGGATTGTTTTTGATACAAGGGGGTAAATTAGAGACATAGTCATAGGGTTTCGTAGAGCATAGGCCATGGGAATAGGGGTACTCTTCAGCCAAGAAATGCTCAATATCGGAGTCCGAGTCCTCTCTCAACACTATGGGCTTTTGGTCGATGTTCTGTTTAGGTTTGTTCCGGGCAAGTCTCGATATCAATCGAGCATTTTTCTTCCCCTTTCTGTCGACAGTAGTATCACTGCTGTCTTTCTTCCTCCCAGGTCTTTTGACGGCCTTAATATTATCCTTAGCACATGGGTTAACCAAGGCATAAAGTAGGTCCAATTCAGGGAAAACTGAGGGTTTGGCCAGGGGTAAAAGAATATGAAGTGGCACGGCTGGTCCAGCCAAAGTCTCACTGACCACAACCTTATCGATTTGAGCAGACTCTGGATTAGCAAAGCCATTTCTAGATAGAAAGGCTTGCCAATTATCACCACTAAGGTTTAAATGGTGGACGATGATGAGTTTAATTAGGCCATGGTGAAACAGGCTGCTATCATCCTTCTCGCGTTTGAATCTCTTAGACATCTTGTAAAGACTACACAAGAAGTAATGCGGCATATTCAAAGGATAGCCCATGAAATTCATCAATAACCGGAGGTGATACAAAAATACCAAGCCATATCGACCTTCACATGTCACAAACTGTTTCACAATTACCAAAAGATCGTGCCACCTGGGTTTGAGGGTAGAAATCGGCATACCTTTATCACAGGAAACAACCTTTCTTGATACGAATAGTAATGGCCACGACACCTCATCAACTTTGGAATTTTTAAACCACCTTTGGCTTGTAGCCGACAGTCCTGTAGCCGAACTTAAGAATTCCTCATTGAGCTCGAGCTGTATGTCACTGACTTTATCCCTGCACCCATCAAAGGTGAGGGCGAATTGTTGGGCAACCGAATGGTTGAAACCCTCGAACCTCTGTATAAACACCAGCCAACCACTATTTTCTAAATCCTTACGGGCATTATCGAATAGGAATAGAGCTTGGCTACCATTCAGCTCTATGCGCACCACCGGTGCCATAGACAGGAGCACATGGTGAATGAGGTGAACGGGCTAGGGTTCGAATAGAGTATACGCAGGGGCATAACGCTCATGGGCTTACCTGAAAATAACAGAGCTAACCCAGGGTAGAGGGAAAGCATTAATGACTGGATGTGCGAAGGTGGTGGAGATATTTCGGCCCATGCAAAAAAGTCATTAACCACAGTACAACCGACGATGCATATAACGATTCAACAATTACTATCGCATATGTTAAAAACCATGCCATTCAAACAATCAATGAAATATATGGTAAGTGGACCAAACATTTGCACGAGCAATAGTTTTAGCATAGTTTTAAAACCAAAGTAATCATTCGGAATCAACACCAAGGGTTCGATCATATGAAAAATGTGTTGTATGAAATGATTTATACCAAGGGTCTAACCACAACGTCAATGTGTTTTCATGAAATCAATGTGTCAAAGAAATCAATGAAATAACATAGAACATCAAAACACCAATGCATCAAAAACTCGATCATAAGAATATCATCACAGTCTTGTACAAACGAAGCCATATTAACAATTAAAGAATGCCAAAAGAGTAAAGATCTTGGTATCTTGCCAACTATATGACTATAATTAAATAGGAAATGTGACGAACACATAGGCAAGAGTAACCAAAGTAATCCATTGGCGATTCAAATGTGATTTCGAAATTAAAATTTCCACGCTTGCAGTCGTGAAAATGAGAACAAAGGCAGGTGTGCAAATCGCGCAAAAATAGCAATATTGATTTATTCCAAAGATTGCAATGAAAATCAAGGTTTGGAAAACACTGGTGTAGGCAGCTTGTAAGGCAGTATAAAAATGCAAATTGGCTACCAACAAGGTACAAAGTTATGCTTGTTTAAAGTTAGGGTTTGTGACCAATCCAAAACCTAGTCCCGTGAGACTAAGTTAATGTTTGATGAAGATGTTATTCTCTTGTTGTTGAAGTTGAGGAACGTTTGCATGTATATGATCATATACACTAGGTATGTTATAGAGTTACATGTATGTTTATCTTCATATTTTGACGGTTACATGTTGATAATGTTATGGTGTATGGAATAATTAAGACATATCAGGAGTGATATGGTATATTGTCGAGGCACATGGTCCAAGGAGCATCTTGGATATTAGGCACATTGTTTTAGCCACATTTTTATTATATGGTTGAGGCACTTGTTGGTGATATATATACATGATTGGTACACATTTGGCACATATTCTTGGCATATGTATGAGGCATTTCATTGATGATATCTTATGGTATTTGGTATATGCATGGTATATGGTTGAGGCRCATTTCATGGTACATGGTTGATGGTACAAGTTRTGCTACATGATTGATATTGGTTATGGTACATGTTGATGCACATGGTTGATGATACATGTTGACTTACAGGTTGTTGTACATGRWAAAAKTTTGGTACTTGGTTGAGACRCATATCCTGTGATGGTTTKTTGTTACATGCTTGGTAGAGGCATGTGTTGGTGATGTTGATCATATGGTTTGAGATATGATTGTGGTGATATTGATATGATAGTGACAATTTGGACAGGTTTATGTGACAATAGCAGTGACAGTGGTAGTGAGAGTGAAAATGACARTGGTAGTGATTGTGGTAGTGATAGTTGGTATACACTTATATTTYAGGGTGGTAGGACGGGGTAAGGAAAGGTGGTTGTAGCCACCTTYCGATTGGAKCCGAAGAAATCATGGGGTTGTAACCTCCTTCTGGTTGGAGCCAGAGAATTCAGAGAGTTGTAGCTTCCTTTAGGTTGGAGCTTGAGAATAGGGATTTGTAGCCTCCTTCCAGTTGCAAATGGAGAATTCGAAAGTTGGTGCTTCCTATGAATGAATTATTGATAAATCTAAGAAAGCATTTCGTGGTTTTCTCCCATTTGGGTTTCCACATAAATATTGGTGTATTGTGTCCTTGATGTGATGTTGATGTGATGTTTCTTATGATTACATGCTTATGGTATATATATTAATGCATTCATAGATGATACATTGATGATAAATTGTTGATTGAATTAAAGTTATATACCATGGTTAAAAGTGGTAAAAAGTGCTCATATTGATTCACCACCTCACCCCCTTCTCTGCCCTCTCAGTATTCCAACAATAGGTATATTGGTATTTTTTCTATATAACTTTCTTATATAAACACATATTTAAAAAAAAATTATTCTAGAGGTTTAGATCAATTGGTTGGTGTCATTATTGCCAAGACATTGTTGGTAATTAGGTGCATTGTGTAGGTCCATGATTTGATCCTTGTGGATTTAGTCTCACTATATCTACATTGTTCACTTTACACCATGTACAATCCTTGGAATGGGGGAGAGTGCCTAGAAGTTTATCGAAGATATATTTCCAAGAAAAAATATCATTTTTTGAATGGGGACTTTCCACTCTNTTGTTACATGCTTGGTAGAGGCATGTGTTGGTGATGTTGATCATATGGTTTGAGATATGATTGTGGTGATATTGATATGATAGTGACAATTTGGACAGGTTTATGTGACAATAGCAGTGACAGTGGTAGTGAGAGTGAAAATGACAGTGGTAGTGATTGTGGTAGTGATAGTTGGTATACACTTATATTTCAGGGTGGTAGGACGGGGTAAGGAAAGGTGGTTGTAGCCACCTTCCGATTGGAGCCGAAGAAATCATGGGGTTGTAACCTCCTTCTGGTTGGAGCCAGAGAATTCAGAGAGTTGTAGCTTCCTTTAGGTTGGAGCTTGAGAATAGGGATTTGTAGCCTCCTTCCAGTTGCAAATGGAGAATTCGAAAGTTGGTGCTTCCTATGAATGAATTATTGATAAATCTAAGAAAGCATTTCGTGGTTTTCTCCCATTTGGGTTTCCACATAAATATTGGTGTATTGTGTCCTTGATGTGATGTTGATGTGATGTTTCTTATGATTACATGCTTATGGTATATATATTAATGCATTCATAGATGATACATTGATGATAAACTGTTGATTGAATTAAAGTTATATACCATGGTTAAAAGTGGTAAAAAGTGCTCATATTGATTCACCACCTCACCCCCTTCTCTGCCCTCTTAGTATTCCAACAATAGGTATATTGGTATTTTTTCTATATAACTTTCTTATATAAACACATATTTAAAAAAAAAATATTCTAGAGGTTTAGATCAATTGGTTGGTGTCATTATTGCCAAGACATTGTTGGTAATTAGGTTCATTGTGTAGGTCCATGATTTGATCCTTGTGGAGTTAGTCTCACTATATCTACATTGTTCACTTTACACAATGTACAATCCTTGGAATGGGGGAGAGTGCCTAGAAGTTTATCGAAGATATATTTCCAAGAAAAAATATCATTTTTTGAATGGGGACTTTCCACTCTTATTATTTTTAAGATTCAATAGAAAATAGAGTCAAACACATACTAATCAAGAGACACCTAGCGTTTACACTCAAGAAAACCTCAAAGGGGAAAATTCTATTCAATCCATCCATTATTTTGTTTATTTCCATTGTATAATAAGTCCCTTTATATAGATTTAGGTGACCATATCAATATGTCATAATTGTAAGGCCTTAAATACAAAGCCTCAAAATAAATAAAAAAATCTATTCATCTTCTTACAAAATAAATTCAATTTTGTTCAATGTTTTACTTTCATGATTTTCTTTACAACATCATAATAATCAACATCAGCATAATAACAACATAAAATGCACAAAATATGTACCTCTATCTGTAGATTAGTTGATTTAGTCGATGGTTCTCTTTTTCTTGAGCTTACCCAAACTATCCAACTGAATATTAGCCTCCCAACCAACTAGGAAAACCCTCTTCGACTCCCTAGCTCCAGGAATCCTTGCGGTTTCCTAGACTCCGAGCCCAAAGTTCCCAGCAACAACAATGCCCTGTGAGAGTTTCCAAAACCATATGTTCTCCCCATTTTCCTCCTCCTCCTTCACCTCTTGCAGAAAAGTTCCAATCCAAAAATGAGACCCCTCTCCAAGTCCTCTCCTCTCTTCCTTATCCTCCCCTCTCATTCAATTCCCCCAACTACCTTATCCCTTCATTAATTACTTCAGCTACCTTTTAATAATAAAATAACAATAAGACTCATTTAATTTATTTTAATAATGAATTAAATTTAATTTAAAAACTATGATAAACAATTAATCAAATTGGGTTGTTACATATAACCACCCTTCAAGAAACTTCATCCCGAAGTTAGACTAATTTACAATACAAGGGTAATGACACATGATTCATAGATCCACATCAAATAAGCAACATCATCAATTTAAAACACTTACACATACTAGTGTACATGTGCAAGGCATGCATGTGTAGCAAGCACATATATGACTCGTACATGTACTAATGAAAACAATTATCACACCTAAAGTAATTCTTGACTCTCTTGACCAAGCTTCCCCAGCAGACCACTGACAATCATCATCACATGTCTAGGGGAGCGTGAGCTAACACTGTCCTCCCATGACTCCAGGTTTCAGAGGATACACGGTGGGAAATGCCTCCACCCCTCCTAATAGAACTGGGGTTAACACCCTGCCATGGACCATATAGTGGCACTGTGTTGCTAGGAACTTTGGGCTCTGTGGCCAAGAAACCACAAGGATTCCTGAAGCTAGGGGGTTGGAGAGGTTGTTCTTAGCTGGTCGGGAGGTTAATATTCAGTTGGGCAGTTTGGGCAAGCTCAAGAACAAGATAGAGCTACGTATTTTTTGCATTTTATGTTGTTATTATGTTGTTGTTGATTATTATGTTGTTGTAAAGAAAATCATGAAAGAAAAACCTTGAACTAAATTGAATTTATTTTGTAAGAAGATGAATAGATTTTTTATTGATTTTGAGGCTTTGTATTCAAGGCCTTACAAATGGTATCAGATCTCGGTTTCAAAACTGAAACCTGGGCTTGACCACCCACAACACTGGGATTTTGTCTTTGCGCCAACATGGTCTGCAACCCCTTCATCTACAATCCAAATTGGGTGGTTACAATAATAAGATATTTAGTTCAACCATCCCCATAACCGTCTCCACAAATATCTCCTTGACTCACTCAACTCGATTCTTTGAAACCATCATCCTAACTTCTCTCATTTTCCTCGTTCTTAGTTTCATACAGAAACATTTAAGTTTGTTCTACTACAATATATTTATACAACCACATAGTTTAGACATTTATATTNATTTGGGAATATCCTAACCTCTCATACTAACCTCCTCACCCCTTCCTCTTCAATATATAAAGGAGGTTTCCCTCATGAGGAAAGGTCAATAGTTAATGGAGAATAATGGTTGATATCTTTTTGCTTCTGGTTTGTGATTAGAAGATTGTTAGTAATTCTTTGGCCTTGAGAGATTCAATTTGGGATAAAGTAGTTAGTTGATGGTGATGGATCTCATGGATGCAATGTGGGCATTGGAGAAATGAACTGTTGGAAGGATATTCACAACACCAAGGCGTTGGTTGTAACTCTTCCACTATAATCAATACAATAACATATTCTTTTTCCTATAAATATTTTTAATTATCTTTATTACATTTCTCCTTGGTCATTTGTATAGATTTGTCGAAATATTATTGTTTCTTTCACTGGTTATCTTGTTTTCTTATACAGGTTTCCATATCAAAGCCTTTGAATCAAGTTGGGATCTACATTAGCGAGGACAACCTTTGATCAAAAGGCAAGAGTCATTACTTGCTAATATTTTGATTGTATGAATCTAAGGAAAGAAACATGTTATGTGTTGTTTTGTTATAGTTTTGGGTTCTCAAACTAGGGATATTGGTTTGTGTCCGCATAAACGAATTTGTTCATCAACAAAATTGGTGACTCCAATGGGGAACAATCCTTTGGATTTGTTCTCTCAGTATTTCTTCCTTGCCTTGTTTTAATTTTTTGAGTCATCACCTGACACTGTTTGATTGGTAGACCTTGAAATTCACTAGAAAATTTTCATTACTTTTTGTTTTTTCCTAGTTTTATTTGTTGTCTCACTTTGCCTTTGATATTCAATGCGACATTGTCGCATTGTACTAGTTAGTAGCCTACGACAATCTTGGTTGTTGCACTGTGTTCCACAATAACCTGCAACATTGCTTGAAAAAACAAACTTTATTTGACTATTTCCTTCCCAAATCCCAAATCCGACTATGACTGTGAATTTTAGGTTTGCTTGACAATCTTCTTAATAGTTTTAAATATTGTTTTTTACCATTGTTTCAATCATTATGATTTTCCATGATTGTTAACTCTTTTTTTGTCAATGTTTGCTTGTTTATGAAAGAGGTATAATCTCTTAGCTTGTCTTCGAGTGTCTTTCAGTTTAGATACTAATTTCTTTTTTCAAAGTATTTTGTATTGAACTATTTAGTTAAAAAGAGTTTTTCTTTTGATTGCATATTTCATTTTTCAAAAACAGAAAAGATTACTTGAATTACTTTTGTTTTTCAAGGATATTTACTGCAATATTGTTAATCTTGTTTTGTCTTTGAACTCAAAAGTTTTATATTCTTGCATTTCATTGGTGGGAGGATATATTTAGTTTATTTNTTTTCTGAGTCATCACCTGACACTGTTTGATTGGTAGACCTTGAAATTCACTAGAAAATTTTCATAACTTTTTGTTTTTTCCTAGTTTTATTTGTTGTCTCACTTTGCCTTTGATATTCAATGCGACATTGTCGCATTGTACTAGTTAGTAGCCTACAAAAATATTGGTTGTCGCACTGTGTTCCACAATAACCTGCAACATTGCTTGAAAAAACAAACTTTATTTGACTATTTCCTTCCCAAATCCCAAATCCGACTATGACTGTGAATTTTAGGTTTGCTTGACAATCTTCTTAATAGTTTTAAATATTGTTTTTTACCATTGTTTCAATCATTATGATTTTCCATGATTGTTAACTTTTTTTTTGTCAATGTTTGCTTGTTTATGAAAGAGGTATAATCTCTTAGCTTGTCTTCGAGTGTCTTTCAATTTAGATCCTAATTGCTTTTTTCAAAGTATTTTGTATTGAACTATTTAGTTAAAAAGAGTTTTTCTTTTGATTGCATATTTCATTTTTCAAAAACAAAAAAGATTACTTGAATTACTTTTGTTTTTCAAGGATATTTACTGCAATATTGTTAATCTTGTTTTGTCTTTGAACTCAAAAGTTTTATATTCTTGCATTTCTTTGGTGGGAGGATATATTTAGTTTATTTGAGTAGTGAATGTCTTGGTCTTTATGAAATTTTGGGGCATTGTGTATTCAAGAATTCAAAAGAAAGAAAAAATCTTCTCCTTTCAATAGTTAGCATTCATCGAAATTGAAATTTTTGCATTTCATTTTCATTTTGCATGGTTTTAAGAGTCAAATCACTATACCATCTGTTTCACTTCCATACCTCTTAGTAAACAATAGCCTAATAATCAAGCATTAATAAAAATATATCTAGAAATTTCTCTTTCTAGGGCTTTGCAAACCTACATTAGTTTAAGTATAGAGCTTTGAAATAGGTGGCGAGGATAACTCTTCAGATCTATTAAACAAACATATAATATTGATTTAGGGAGAGAAATCCATTTGCTACATATTTGTCTTCGGAATCCCTTCTCACACAAGGGTTAATAATGAGGTCACATTGGGGCTAGCGGAGTAACTAACCCTACTTCGTTGGTATTGGTGGAGTGGTTTGCACATA
>JZKD02S1409171.1:0-11218 GCA_000966675.3 Picea glauca | reverse complement strand
AAGTAATAACATTGCTAGTGGGAGTGTCACCCGAGAAGAAATTGGTAATCTTTTAGAAAATTTTAAAAATGATATTTTGGGTACTCTGACTACATAATTAGATGTTATGCAGGTTAAACAGAAACAAGCAGAAGAATAAAAGTCATTGGCTATATTTTGTACATGATGTAGGAGGAAATATGGTTCAAGAGAGTGTCCCTTGGACGTGGTTCGGACTTGCACCATCTGTGCCAAAGACCATGTGACAGAGCAATGCCCATCACTCCTAGGACTAAAAGATGTCTTTAAATAAGTAGAAGAGGAAACATAACCAATATATCTGATGGGTCAGCATTGCCAGTGGTAGGCTCACCCCCCAAGTACGTTACAAGATCTTTATTCTTTCTTTTTTGGGAAATCTAATCAACAACATAATTCTGGAAACACATGGCAGGGCCAACCATTTGCTAATCCCACCTGGCAGTCCCAAAAATATCCTATTTCACCCTGGCCAAACCAACCAGCTGCTAATCCTACTTGGCCTAACTTGCAATACTCTACCCCATTTTGGCATAATTCAAATAATAACCCTTATCCTTCACAATGGACTAGCACAACTGCCCAAGCCCCCAATTGGACTAAAAAAATAGTAGCACCCCATGGGACTGACCAATCAACCCATGTGAATGGATTCTCAAGATCAACCCACTTTACAAGCTCCACTTCAATTACCCCAAAATCCCCAACCTCAAATGCGCCCTCAATTACCAACTCAAGCCAACACGAATCCTACTAACAGACCAGTCTAGCTCATGCAAATTGTCGAGAATTTGGAGGGTGACACAAACTCTGTAGGGTGAAACAAACTCCGGTTGAGATCAGGGCGTGTAATTTCTCCTGAGGAAAGTGATATTCATCCAGAACAAGAGAATGAGAATGATAGAAAACCAACCATTAAACGATTGACTATGGTCATAACAGAAGAAACAAAACAAGGGGAAAACACAGTTGAGCAACAAAATCCTGATAAAAACGTAATTTCTCCTCCCCCATTTCCCAAGAGGCTAATGATAGAAAAACCAGTTATATATCCTAACTTTGATATCGTTGGGGAATTAAAGAATCTATGTGTTAAAATTCCACTCCTACAGGGTTTACAAGATATTCCTATTTATTAAAAAAAATTAAAGAATTATGTGGGAAGAAGCCTAGAAGGAAAAATAAGAATCCATCAACTGTTCATGTGGTAGGAACTTTGTCCGATCTTATTCTAGGAAAACAGGAGCCAGTCAAATACACAGACCCCGTGGTAACAATTGAGATATAGGGTTGTTTTTTCCAAATACACTGGTGGATTTGGGGGCAACCATCAATATTCTGACCATCGAGACCTGTAATGTCCTGGGTATCACCTCCTTCAAACCTACTTCAACTATGATAGAATTAGATGATAGATCGATGGTTAAACCAGTGGGAACATTACAAGACATAGCAATCTCGGTCGACTCTTGGGAATACCCAACTGATTTCCTAGTTATCAACCCAAGAAGCAGACTAGATGGACACCCATTAATATTTGGACCACCATGGATAGCAACGACAGATGCATACATAAGATGTCGCACAAGAAACATGAAAATTGCTAGAGGAAGTGTTATAAAAAAACCTTATCTTGTATTCTCCAGCTAAACCAAGTTTTCCTGTCATACATCAGCAGTTGCAACCACCTAGATGTCTAGAAGAAAACCTATGATCTCCTCTCACACTAGAAGAATCTCTTGGGCTCAAAAACCAAGTCGAAGATGATGTGATCAATAACTTTACTAACAACTGAACTGTTATAAGTAACCCAACATGTCAAATGCTAAAAGACGTTTTAGATAATGAAGCACAGGGAGATCTTTTGGAAGAATTGATGGAGCAACAGATTCCCACTACTACTATCCATAAAAACATTACAGTTGAAATCGCACTAGGAATATTTCTGAATATTAATGTCAATTTGAATGAGCAACAACAACAAAAAATGATTCAGATGCTTTCTAAATATCAACATGATTTTGCATGGGAGTATCCCAACATGAAGGGCATTGATCCCCAACTAAGTACACATCATATCTATATTGAAAGAGATTCCCGACCCATCCGACAACCCCAACGAAGATTAAACCCTCATCTTAGGGACATTGTCAAAGAAGAATTGCATAAACTGTTGGACGTAGATTTCATATATCCTATTTTAGACAGCCAGTGGGTCTCTCCACTAGTAATCATCCCTAAAAAGAATTTTAAGTGGATAATCTGTGTATATTATAGAGAACTCAATAAAGCTACCCAAAAGGACCATTTTCCTCTACCTTTTATTGATCAGGTCCTTGATACTTTAGTAAGGAAATTTTTTTTCTCCTTCCTAGATGGCTTTAGCGGTTATAATCAGATTCAAATTGCTCCAGAAGACCAGGATAAAACTACATTTACATGTCCCTAGGGTACCTTCACATATCGAGTATTTCCCTTTGGATTATGTAATGCTCCAACTACATTCCAGAGAGCTATTTTAAGCATATTTTCTGATTTAATTAATGAAGGCCTTGAAGTTTACATGGACAATTTTACCTCTTATGGCATTGACTTTGATAAAGCTTTAAGAAATATAGAGAAGGTAATGGAACAATGAATTGCTACTAGGCTATGTTTGAGACATGAGAAATTTCATATGATGATGACTAAAGGTGTGGTACTAGGACACTATGTTTTTGCAGACGAAATCATGGTAGACCCAACCAAAATAGAGGTAATACTTAATTTGCCTACACCTCGTACACAAACCGAGGTACGTAGTTTCCTGGGATGTGAAGGATATTATCACAGATTCATAGAAATTTTTTCAATAATAGCTGCACCTTTACATGATTTAACTGGTAATGTGGAATTTTGGTGGTCTGATAAGTGTGATGTTGCATTTGCAGAGCTCAAAAGGTTAGTTTCAACAACATCGGTGTTGAGAGGACTGAACTAGAAATTACCATTTCACATCTCTTTAGATGCATCATATATCACTGTAGGTGCTATCCTTGGATAGGAAGAAGACAAGAAACCCTATGCTATTTATTTTATTAGCAAAAATCTTACTCCTGCTGAATTGAATTACACAGTAACAGAAAAATAATTTTTAGCCGTTATACATGCTATTAATAAATTTTTCCACTATATAACCGACTATCCGATAATTCTGTATATTGATCACTCTACTATTAGATATTTAGACAAAAAAAAATTACTAGTGGACAGGTTACTCGGTGATTGTTATTATTGCAAGAATTCAACATCACCATTAAGGATCGGTTGGGAAGATAGAATATTGTTGCATATTTATTGTCTCGTGTACCCAAAACATATAACTCTTTGAAAGTTGAAGACCAATTTCCAGACGAACACCTATTCGTTGTAACTATTAAGATGTTGTGGTATGCTGATGTCGCGAATTATCCGACAGTTGGGAAATTTCTAGCGCACCCGTCAACAAGAGAAAGGAAATTAATTTTTCAACACATTGCATGGTTCACCTGGATTGGTGGATATCATTTCCACACAGGTTCTGATCTTCAGATCCGAATATGTATCAGAGACGATGAGATCCACGATGTCCTGAAAGAGTTGCATGATGAGACTTGTGGTGGAAATTTTGCAGACTACGGAACTGGGCATAAGCTTTTATAGATGGGCTATTATTGGCCCTCAATATTCAAATATGAAAAGAAGTATGTACAGGCCTATGAAAACTATTAGAGGAAGGGCTGAATAGGCCAAGCTGATGAAATTCCCCGACAACCACAAGTGGTGGCAGAACCTTTCGAAAGATGGGCACTGGATTTTGTTAGCCCCTTCAACCCAAAATCAAACCAGAAAGATTATATACTAGTTGAAGCAGACTATATGACCAAGTGGGTAGAAGCAGTGGCCTTGCCAATGCAAATGAGGCAACGATCATTAAATTTATCTTTGAACTATTCGTATGCTATGGATTAACCAGGGAAGTAATCACTAACGGAGGGTCATAAATTACAGCACATAAAATCTCAGCCACTCTGCGCAATTATCACATTAAACATAGAGTTACCTCCCAATACCACCCACATGAAAACATACAAGTGGAAAGTACCAATAAAGTCTTGGAGGCAATATTGACAAATATAGTTTCAACAAACTATTAAAATTGGGCAACTGAGCTTCCAAATGCCTTATGGGCCTATCGCACAACATGGCGTAACACTACTGGCTACTCAGAACCTATATTTCCAATTGAATTTGAGATCAAGACTCTAAGAATGGCCCAGGAAATTGGACTAGATCTTACCGAAGCACACACACATAGCTTACAACAACTCAATGAGTTAGATGAAGCACAATCGTTTTCCCTTCAACGCACAACTATTATTCAACAATAGAGAGCTAGCTGGAATGACAAGCATATCAAGAAGAAATCCTTCCAGAAAGGTGATTGGGTGCTTCTCTATGATTCCAAATTTCAGGATTTTCTTGGGAAATTGCAGACAAGATGGCTGTGACCGTATGAAATCAAAGAAGTCCATGATAATGGAACTATCACCTTAGCTACCATCAATGGGTATGGTTCTCCTTTTCTAGTAAATGGACATCGACTACGACTCTACCACTAGCTGCTTTCAAAAGAATCCTTTTGCCAATAAGTAATTAATAATCCTACTATTCATATTTTAATTGGCTAGGAAGGTAACCCAACAACTTTAGCTCCATGAAATTATTGTCTTTCCAGCATTGTACATATTTTATATATTTTTCTTTAAATATTTGATTGAGTCTTTAGGTTTTTACTTTCTAGGAAAGTCACTATAAAGAGATTTGGGGAAAAAAAACTAGAAAAGATGACTGTAATGAAATAATTAGCACTCTTTTCTGTTCCTTATTCAAAACTTAAAATTGCTCTTGTCTCACTTTGAAAAATCCATCGAATATGTCATAGGGGGTCTAATCATGAGCCAACCTACCACGATAATAAGAGATTAATGTAATTGACATTCTCACTATGGAAACCACACCAGGGAAATGGCCTTTGGCATTTAAGGTCAAAGGAAAAGAGGTCTCATGACGAGCCGACTTGTTCACTTTGTTACGATCTAGGGAGTGGCATTGTTGTTATCTGGCTACCAAACCAAGATATTTGCCTTTTTGGGAAAATACTATTCAAACTATTTATTGAGGATATTGGCTCATCTATGGGTTAAAAGGCAATCCTATCGAGGCTATGAATCCCTGCTGGCAGTAGTGGCTCTGCCTGTGGTATGGAAGTTTATCTTAAATATGCTAATTTTTTATTGTGTTCATAGACTTCCTTCTTTAAAAAAGAGGCCATCATTCCGACTATATTCAACACAAGGGAAAGTAATAGAATTATGACACGTGGCATATTTATAAAATGTGAACAAATTATGACTACTCAGAATATTCTTCCTTAACATATTGAATATTGGCATTTGAACTTGTACTTTCCACAAAAGGTGTAATTATCATTCATGATTAACATTAAAATTCTTTGAAAGTTATTAACGGTCATTCTCCCAGTGGTGACGACATAATAATTATCCCTCACTTGACTGGCCACCATCATTACGTTCATACATACCGACGGTCGAGGTCGGCCTTTTCATTCATCAGGGGGTGGACATTCCACACGATTATCGATAGGACATAATGATTATAGATAAGGGGAAAATTTGTATTTCTATATACCATTTATGTTCTGTAATTTTTACCATTTTTAGTAATTTTTTCTCACAGGCTAGTCTAACTAAGTTTGTAGTTGGGAATGATAGTTGTGATGACTTGTTTACATAAGACATGGGTGGATGAAGAATTCACTATGAGCCTACATTGCTGCAAGTAACTAACCAAGCAAGGGAATTTCTACATCATCTAGGGTAGACACAATACTTTAATAGACTGCAGAGATTCAATATAAATGTTGCGCTAGCTATCTTCTAGAATTTATAGGGGGAGTCTCAGTAATTCGAGGCATACAAATACCAGTTAATGATGCCATTATAGCTGAGGTAACATGCCTCACAAATGAAGGAACACAATGGAACGATCAATACACAACACTCAAGGAATTTGTGGAGTCCTTTGCAGATCCAGGGGAGGAATTCGACAAAAAGGGAAAATGCCTCAACCTCGCTACTCTTAGAGAACCCTCGAGGGAGATAGCAGGTGTGGTGTAGAGGTATATCACATGTGACAAATGATATGATGTGGTGAGACCTCACCACCTCAAGATGTTGGCAATATTAAAACAACGGTTAGTGATAAATATACCATTCTTTTTTAATACTGTGCTGCATGAAGTCGCCAAAGAGCCCAAAAAGCCAAAGACCCTGCTAATGTAATAAGTCATCACAGGTTAGTAAAGTTGATAGTATATAGGGCCTTAAAAAATACAGAAATAACATGGGGGGACTTAATTGAGCTTGATAGACCCCTGCAAATTGAGCCACTTGAAGTCCACCATGAAATTCCCCCATAAGGAATTGAGGCGGCCCAGGCAGAGGGAGATAATGCCCAAATTGAAATACCAATACCCCAACCTGAAATGGAAACATAGCTTATTCAGTTGGAAGAAACTCAGAGCATGCAAGAAGGAACATCAAAGAATAAAATACAGAGAACAATTTATGTTCCTAAGATCTCCACTGTCAAAAGAAGAAAGGATAAAGAGACAACACAACCTGAGAGCACTCAGAAAACTTTATAAATAGAACAACCATTACATGAAAGCCCTACAGGAAAACAAGATGACTTCTTCAGAAGTTATGAAGAGGATATGGCCCAAGTATTGGAAAATTTAGGGATATCACTTACTGAAGATACAGACAAGTCAGGAAGGCCCCAAGATCCAACTTCTTCTCATTCAAACCCTGTCTTTGATCTTCTTGATATGGAGATGGCATTTCGTGAGGGAGAAAAACAACCAAAAATTCAGTTCGATGGGAACCGTCCCTTAGAGAAACCAAGGCACCCAAAATATATAGGGAATCAATCACCAATTGATCAAGGTGGGTAAGACTTTGAAATTCCCCTTATACAGAAAGAAACAACAGAAAAAGACAATCACATAATCAAGAAGTTGGAACATGAAAATAAGACATTGAGGAACATGGTCAAGAAAATAAAAGTATTAAAAAAAAAGTTGGTAGATTGAAAGAAGCAATTAGACAACTTAAGAATCAACTGGAACAGGCTGAAAAATCCCATGAGAAGAATAAATATAAGAGGGATAGAGTACAGGGAAGAAATTCACTTCCCAGAATGACAGTTCACACTAATTCTATTGAAACAAAAACATAATTTCATGCTCCTTTGATATCAATTGAAATACAAACTCAGACAGAGGTTCCAACAACAATAAAGACAATTGTTCATACTGAAGAAGTATTCCATTCCCATGAACATGATGCCACTATTAGAAGGTTGGAAGCAGAACTAGAACAATCCCAACAAAACCTGACCCAATGTCGAATTGAAATGGTGACAGTGACAAAACATCATAAATTTGTCAGACAACTCCGAACCATGTCAGAAACTGAGAATGAAACCTTTACTGAGCTCAACAGAGCTAAAGAAAAGGTGAAAAAGGTATAGGGTCAACTTGATGGAGCTTTGAATAAAATCAAACATGTTTTCTCTATTTATTCTGATATTCTATCTTGCAGGGCCCCTGCTACCAATTATGCTCTATTTCTATTAGAACGTTATTTGTTATTGAAAGTAAAATCCATTAGGGCAGGCACACCTTTTGAGTTTACCACTGTTTCTAATTTTGTTTCATGTTTTAAATAACAAGAGGATGGAGTACAATGTTTTTTGTGTGAACTATATCTTCACAATTTCATCCTAGAAGAAAACAAACTTGAGAACCCCAACCCATTCACTGGGGATATCTAGTTTCAGGCCTTCTTGTCTTTTGCCAAAAATCAACTTAGGTGGGCCAAAGCACATAAGGTCTTCATGAAAAGGGAGAATGGACTAGACCTATGGATCAAAGGGGAACCTCCTAAACCCTTTGATACCATTATGCAACATAGAGCATTCATGAAGAGGGAGAAGGTTGTGGCATCTTTAGCTCCCATCCATATACATGTTGTACATTCAAGGCTGTATTTTTTTGGAGAAATTAGAGAAGAAGCCCTTGTTGCTGCCAAATTAAGATGGAACGTCTCTTTGAATGAATTCAAGAACATGGAACCTTTTGGTTTTAGGAAATTTCAAGCAACTTCTCTCATGTTAGAGAGGTATGAAAAAATGATCATGGATGAAGGGCCTTCCTGGATTGGATGCAAATACAATCCCCCCATTATTTGGTATCCTCTAGAGGGTTATCATAGTGTTTATGAAATTCATAAGAAAATGGAAGATGCTTCTTTTGAAGAGCTTAAAGGTAAGCATGGGTTCCAAAGACCTAGATAAAAGACCTCTCCACCCTTCAGTATCACTTCTTTGCATATAAAATCTCTTGTTTCATGAGGACATGCAAAAAGGTAAGCTTGGGGGGTATGTTGAGTTCAGAAAAAGGTATAAATATTCTCCTTATTACCTTGGTTTGTGATATATTCTTTGTTGACTTTTCTATTAATTTGAAGTAATTAGGGAAGAAAATGGTTAAAAATCCTTTAGTAAATAATAATGAATGATATTAGATATTTTCTGAACTTTGGTTTGAATTGTTTTGATTTTTTGCAGAAATGGACAATTGTTGTTAACTAAAGATAATTAAAAATATAATGAAGATGCAAAGGACATTGAAGATCAAAGAAATCATGTAGAAAATGGTTCAAAGGAAGATTGACTCTTTATCTTGCAATCTTCATAAATAGTAAAAAAAATCCCGAGTATCTCTCGATCCTCAAGATAACTTAATTTACTTATCTCATTGTAATATATAAAGAATAGTGGATGATAGAGAGATACCCAAGCATTCAGATCTCTTAATTTTTGACACTCTGTACAAACGATCCCATTGTAAATGATTTATCAGTTATGGAATAAATGAAAGCTTCAAGAGTTTTGATCATTTCTGTGTACTGCATTTTTCGTAGTAGTATCTTCTGAAGACCGTGGGACCAGTCGACATGAGCTACTATCTCATCTGTAATCATATCAATTATGTTATAGTTCTGTGATTTGAATTTCCTTTCAATAGTTAAGATAAACTTGTTAATGTGTTGATTCTTTTATGAATTGGTTATGTTGTTCCATTTGCAGAGATTAGATGTTCCATTTGGAGATTATCGATTGTTGTTCCATTTCCATTTGCTGTCAATTTATCTCTTGTAAATTCCTTTCATTTAAATTCACATTTTCTGTTCCTTTCGTTAAATTCACATTTTTTGTTCCTTTCGTTTAATTCGCATATGCTATTCCTTCTTAAATACTCAGTATATCGGTGTTCCTTTCCAACACATTAATTAGTCATTGACATATTGATTCATTAAGTGTTTTCGTAGACTAAATTTTTGTTTCTTAAATAGATGAATGAATTCAGTAAAGGAATTGATTTTTTGATTCTTGGTGTGTTTCCACTCAGAATATATTTCTGTTGATTGAGTTATTAGTTTCAGAGGTTGTAGTTAATATGTGAAGAACTTGATTATTACAATAATTTAGATAGACTCAAATTTGTTGTAACTGAATTATCTACATGACTTAAACCTCTACGACTATCTACATAGACTTTGTTGGCATTCTTGAGAGAAAAGGCAAATCCTCAGTTGATAAATTAATGTCATACTAAGGTTGTTTTTAGGACATCTTTAGAGCCCAACACCAGCCATGAGAAAAAAGCTTCTTGACTTAGAAAAATGCCAAGAAATCAAGAGGCACATAGTTTTTTCATACTTATCTACAAGCTTCATGGGGAATAAATGGTTGTTGTGATGGAAATCCCATATCCATTTTCTTTGAATGTTTTTTGACCGACTTTGATATTTCAGATCTAATCTATTTGTAATTGAAACTATACATCCACTATGATTATGGAAGTTGTTGGGTTTTCTTTATAATATGAGTAATGCCTAGTTAAGGTGGTTGCAAATTTTGTTATCTAAGTCTTGAAATTTGTTACTAGCAATTGTGGTAATTAATATTTACAAGAATAATTTCACAAAACTTATAATATAGGTCCTAGATCATAGAGTAACATTTTTATGAAAAGCTAATTTACCTTTGGTTTGTATTTCTGTCTTGGTCTCTCCCATATGATTCTTCCATAATTATTAATATATATTAATATTTATGGGGAGGATGTTACAAGCCATGCAAGAAATTAGTGAGCAAAATGATATCATCCTCACACCAAGTTATCCATCCTTTAGGGCCTCTTGGTCACATCATTAATTTGAAAATGAACTTTATTAATACAAGATGAATGCTTTATATATGATGTATTAAGTATAAAAATATTCTTTAGGGATTTGATTTTCTTAGACTCCCATGATATGAAAAAATGATAGGTTGGTTTTGTGATAGAGCAAGTTCACCTAGAAATTGATCATACCTTCTTCCATTATAGTCAAAGAAGAAAAAAAAATGTTACATAAACATGGATATATCTAGCCTCTTAAACACTCTTTTACTACCTTTTTAAAACTTGTACCAATGAAACTGTTGATTAAGGTTGGTTGTCATTGATGTCAACACTTGAAGAAAGCCCCGTAGCACAAAGGTTGGGTAATGGACCCAAGATTGTTTGATGTAAATATGACTCATTATTTTCTTTTCATGGTTGATAATAAGTAGAAATGGATGAACTCCAAAGTGGCCCCCTTATGGTGAAATCCCTCACGGGAAGACGCTTTGAGGATTGAGTTATCCTAGAAGTATGGTTAGAGAACCCGTGCTTATTTGTGGAATAATGAGATGAATGCCAATGACTTTGTCAGTGAAAATATCCTAGATGGATAGTGCTTGTCCTTCCATTTTCGGTGGTATGTGGAATGTCACATAACTCCTCACGGTTAGAGAGTTATGGCCATGAGAAGTTGGAGAACCCAGGTTTGGGTAATGGACCCAAGTTTGTTTGATGGATAACTATATGAATTTTTATACATTTTCAGGTAATACTATTCTATATGGATATTACATGTCATTCCATTTCTAGTGGTATGTGGAACGTCACATAACTCCTCACAGTTTGAGAGTTATGGCCTTA
>JZKD02S1409160.1:0-11218 GCA_000966675.3 Picea glauca | reverse complement strand
GTTGTCTCTGATCAGTCCTTGTGATTTTTCCCAGCACTGAGCAACTTGGAATTGGAGGATCCAGTCAAGTCCCCCTTCAGTTTCTCGAGACCCTGAATCAAGAAGATCTTGCATTAAGAGTCTTTCTTCTACATGTTGCTGAAAGATTGTTGCCCAAAGTAGTTTGTTCACCCCTCCTACCGATTCTTCTACCTATCCACCTTTTAATCAGCCCACTGGTTGAAGTTAGATCAAGACCTCCTTTGTCCCATACATGCTAGACCCAATCCCTGAGTTAGAATGATACTTCCTTGAGTCTTTACCTCCATTTGATCATCCTTTTAAAACTATCGTGACATAAACTGATGGGTGTCGGGCTCTGCTCCTGCAAGCAATCTAGGAGTGACTTCTGACACTAACACATTCCACCCTCCTAGGACAACATGTTCATCTGATAGATTAGATAGTTGATAATTGTGATGACCAACGACCCTTAATGGTTTTGGGCTCAAAGGTGCATGGTAGTTAGTCGGTCAGACAAATCTCTTTTGAAACTCAAAATCATTGTTGGACTTTCCGAACAGATCCTTCTGAAGCTTCCTTTCCAAAGGATCCAACCGCCGAGGATTTACTAATCTAACGGACCATAATCAATTCAAGATTAAAGATGTGTGGGATTTAATGAACCAAAAAGGTCGAGCGAGCCTTCCCGAATCCAACTTACAATGAGGGGCCAACACTGAGCGCTCAATTATAGGCTATCGAGTTTTCATTCTTCAAAATTATTCCCTGAACTTGGCCCTCCTTAATGTCGATATCCGATGGACGGTCGAGATTGGATCTTGGTACCTGACGCATGGTCCAAATTTATCCTTAGTACTTGGACTTATATAGTCCACCATTACGACCCGCCATCGCAGTTCTTCCATGGGTAAATTGTTACTAAGGAAGTCTACACTATTACCACCACATCACCAACACGTGGCTCCATGTCATCATGATGTCACTGAGCTCACGGTTTCGCTGGATCATGATTCTACATCCAAATTCTTATTTTCCCAAGAAGACTTGTACAAGACTCTATCTCTTCCAACTCTGCAATCTTCTCGGATTTATTTGCAATTCACTCCCTACACACATGTAACTCATGCCAATTCATATGGTTTTTATTCATACACCTCAGATTGTTTTTGCATGCATTCAATAGAAGAATGACCAGTATGGATCTCTACCCAACATATGGGGAGACTTTAAAAGCATACACTCAAGTTATCATGCTTATATATGTTTCCATACATCTCAGTAAAGAAATATATAGACATCTCATTCAACATTGAAACACATGGATCTTAAAAGAAAACACACACAAAGAATCATATGTTACAAGTTGTCAATCGGCCAACTAACTAAGGGTGAGTGCTTTTCCACCCAACCAAAGGCTCAAATGCACTAGTTCTTTCTACGGTTGACCACCCCTATGCTAGGCCATGATACCACCAAGGGAAAATAATTGGTCTCTCAGAGAAAGTTGACAGTTTGAAGGCCACTCTCCTTCACAAAAACTATTGGTTGAAACCCTCCATACCGATCATGCCCAGGGCCTCCATGAGGTTTCTCATATTCCATCCCAACTAAATTTATCTCAGCACAAGGTAGTATTTTCCATTTCTCTACACACATCAATCTAGTCGATCTCTCAACTCGATTTTGGTTTAGGGATCTCTGCCCAACCACATGAGTTCTCTTGCTATGTCTCTCAGCTCTGATCATGCAATCTCCTCCCAGTCCAATCTCCCCTAACATTTCTTTATAATGCACCTGTGCACCTCCTCCCTTCTTCCCCTAAGAAGGCTCTCGATATGTTCATGGGTTAATCTTGGTAATCTTGTTAATCTTGGTAATTCTACCCCTGGATGACATTCTTCGGTTGTCTTATCTAGTCTTCCATACTTCCATTCATTGTGAGTGGTTGGTTGTTCAACTACCAAACCCCCTATCATTAGCTTATTTGCTTTGATTTTAGGAAAATGGGAATTAATTGATTATTCCCAAAATAATTCAGCAAGGTGGCTTGGGATACCTTTGCATGATGAACCCACTCTAATCCCCCTCATTATTCCCTATGGTGGTTTCATGGCCAGTACTAGTGCTCCACCCATCAATCAGTGGGTTGACTTTCGTTATCAAATAATTGATACATTTACAATGTTTAGATTACCATGGCATGGTAATAATATAATTATGATGAGATACAAACATCACTAAGCATAATTTATTACAAATTAGTCAGGGAATCAAAATGGGGTTGTTACATTCCCCTCCCCCTTCAAAGGAACATTTTCCTCGGTGTTATCTACTCTCAGCAACACCTGCCATGTCTTCATCCATCAACTGCTTCAGTAGTGCCCTTTCTTCACAATCTGGTCGGTTTCCAAACCTTTGTAATTTCAATACATGTATGCAACAATTTTCAAATAACATGCATATTATAACCAATCTTATGTACACACATTTCATTGTTTTTCATAACTCGAGATGAAATGTACATTTCATCACAATACTTATATGTCCATTCCTGGATATGCATCCATATGGTTTCCATGGTTAGAGTTCAACTCATTGTTTTCCTTTAGACATGCCCATTGCCCTCATGATCACAATTAGCTCATAACATGATTTATCCAAGACTCTTCTTCCTTGCAGTCACTCATCTTACAAGCCCAGGCATCCCCTTCTTTGCTACATAGTCCTTTAGGCGATCCATATTTCATGACATGGATTCCTCGCACAAGAAGAGTACAGAGAATTGCAAAGTCTTACAACCAAGGCATCCATGTGGCTTTCTCTAACACAACACAACAATATCAATGACGATCATGGCATATCATAGGGTCTTTATGTCACAACAATGGCCTCTTTCCCATGTCTTCTGGCTCAGTAACCATCATTTGTCCTTCCAGGATAGTTTTGTCATCTCACATGTATCATACACACATAAAGTATCTATGAGATATTTTCATAACAATTCCAATGATAAATTTTTCAAATTTGTTTTTCCATAGATCTCAAATTCCACTTATCCATTTTTTAGATCTAAACTAAAATCTCACAAATATGATGCTTTCTTCTCATAATTGTTTGGCTCTCACAACAACAAGCATATGCCTTCCTCGTGGACTTACACTATTGCCATACCCAAGACCATTTTCCCTACAATTTCTCAACCTTCATATAACCAAACAAATTGTTAGTGCCTCGTACGCATTACACCTTTATCACATGCCTACAATGGCTCACAAAGTGATTTTCAAAATTGTACATACTGGCAATTAAATCATCTCTATCTATCAATCATATGAAATAGAATGAGGGTATATTTCCTCACACATGCATTATCTAGCACACCAATCTTTCCATAATACAAACAAACACCATCAATAAAATAACACATTGTGCCAATACCCATGGCCACATCTACACAATGCATCCTTTAATTTCCTCCAAAATACCATGCATCTATGTTAGGTATTCCACCACGGTGAGTTGGAAACTCAGCCAACATCCTACCACATAGAAAATATTTATTGGCATTCACTGTCTCAGTATGAGTATGTCTCATGTCTAGAGATCATCATGACCTTAAAATCAACATAACATAACATGGAATGAAAATTTCATTGAATTGCATTCATGCATCAACAATGTGTGTAAATTTAAGGTCTTCTACCTTTACACATCAGTTCAATTATTGGCATTTAACTGAGGGAATTATTGCCTCAATTCCCTTCAACATTTATGCACCATAAGCAGCCAAATGCATACATGCATGGTTGTTATCAACTACTTGATGCTACATTATCAACTAGTATTTGTATAAGCTCGCATGCTCCGTTCACCGACCTTTTGATCATCCTCCCTACCATCCTCCTTTTCCCTCAATGGATGGCTTTCATTTGTAGCAATAACTTCATCAACATATTCAACCATGTTATGCACATTTTCATGGATACAAAATCCATCAGTAATCATATTCGAATAGCATAGCAACATTTTTTCATATATATCAACAGACTTATTCGGAGTCTAAAATCATTCCACATGCATATCCAAACATGTCTATATGCACCAATGCACTTTTATGTGCACTAAGCATTCATCATCAGCATGTCTACTCATGCTTACACATTTCTATATTTACTATGATCGTCACATATTAATCCAATTCAGTTATGCACTCTTGTGCATATCTGTTTTAGCTCCTTAAGCTCCATGTAGTTTTTCTTGGATCCATCTAGATCCATGCATCCATGTGCACTATTCTTCGTTACTTGGGGCATTTTCCAATCAAGTCTCTCCTGGAATTATGCATTCATCCATGGTTAATCAATACAACCATGACATATATTTTCATGAATACATTGCAAATATTCTAATCCATCTTTTCCCAGTAGAGGCTTCCTCCTTTATCATTCAATCTTTCTTTCATTCCAATACCCTAGTTGGGTATCAATGACATGCAACATTCATTCATAATAATAATTACATCACCAAGATATTAAACAACTTTGAAGGAATTCTTACTCAATTCCTCTCAAACTACATGCTACTTTGGCATGATAAATTTTATGCCCATCTAGCTGCTAGAAATGTTTCTGATGTTACCTCATCAGTGGTGCTTCATGGGGACTCATAGGGTCCTTTCATCAATTCTTCAATCAACAACCTCTTATCTCCACCCTCTACATGAGGTTATCCACCATTGGCATATGTCTTCTCAATAACTCCAATCTTTCCTACACACAACAATCATAAACATAATTATATCAGTTGTCATGCCAATCATAATATAAGTGCCATAGTGCCTTTAAAATCATCAATCATTATCGGATATTCCATAGCATATCTAACTTCACTCTACCACATTATTTTTAATGTGTTCATGAGTGAAACATAGACACATTCAATTGTTTTATTTTTACACAACCCTTAGCATTCTTATTCCTAAAATAATTGCATATATCAATTTTATCATTATGGAGAAATACAATAAACAACAAGAGAGAAGTTAAGGGATATTTCCTTCCAATTTCCTTTTCTCAATATGGAATTCTCAACATGGCTAAGCCATTTCCATGAATTTTCTTCCATTTGTTATCATGGCATTAACCATCATAGTCATTCCAACATCTATATTGATTCATTAGCCTCCACAAGATGTTCTTGCTTCTTTAAAAATATATAAATCTTCTAAACTACCAGAGTTCTTGAGTGAGAAAAGTGGTTCCCCACTTTTTTCTCCATATTTGCTTCAACATTTTGTCCCTTTCTAGACCTGGCTGCTCCATTTTCTTGAGCAGTCCCAGCCAAGATTATCTTGACATTTCCTCGCTTAGAGAGCCTTCCTTCCTTGGATGCAAACAACATACTAAACATCATTGTTAGCTCATAAATTCAATTATAGCAAAGTGCATTCTTCATATTAACAAAATAAAATTAGAATTATTAATGTTTTAGCATATGCATATCTTCCACACATGCATGTCTTCAAAATGTGATCCAGGATTCTTATACATTTAGGCTTTTGTGGCCTACTTCTGAATCCTCAGCAACCATTACTTTTCCCAAATGTTGTAACACAACTCTGATTTTTGTTCCATTCAGGCCTAGAGTTTGAACTCTCCTCTAATACCACTTTGTAACACACCCGGCCCCCTAATCCTAATTAGGTTGGTGGGGTATACAAAATTCTTCTCTTTCCTCTAACTTACTCTTCCTACCATAACATCGATATTCAATTCTGAGCTCACAAGAGAATTCTTCTCTTCAATATATTTCCAATGACTATAACTATGCTAAAAAATGAGCCCTAGACAGAAATATATTCCCTTTATAAGTTTTTTTCCATTTTCCAAATGATAACATCATCATGTTATCATTGGTTTCAGAACAGGTTCCTTTGGAAACATTCTAAACCACTAGAAGGTAGATCTCGAGAGCACACATGGCTAGTCAAGAACAATTTCTCTTCATATTCATGGACACAAAGTATATTGATAAAGAAAATGAAGACAATTAGAAACAAGAATCAAATTAAGAAGAAGAAGACAATGATGGGGAAGTGAATCTTGAAGAAGAACTCGTTAGTGCCTTAGAAGAAATAAACAGACTCGGGGGAAAGAATAAAAAGTAGAAAGATCAATTGCAAAAATATGAAAAGAAGGATCATGATCTTGATGAAATATAAAAAAATATGTATCATCATGAAGACGCAACTAGAAGAGGCAAAAAGGATAGAAAATTTGGTGAGAAGTCAGTTGACAGAAAAGGAAGAAAATTGTGAGAAGCTAGAGGCTGAAATCATTTCCTTAAGAAAGAAACTAGAGAAAATAACTGATTAGTTCAATAGAAGCTTGAAGTTTGGAAAGAGTACTGAAATAATAGATAATGTTCTCAATTTCCAAAGGTCGCCATTCATCATGACAAGTCTTAGCTACAACGAAAAACAAAAGACCCCCGACGGAGATGCAAACACTGAGGTCACAAAGCCATCAGAAAAGGAAAATGAAGAAATCCTAAAAGCTATGCCAGTATTCTCAAATAATCCATCTACAATGAAAGCAAAAACAAGAAAGGAAGTTATTACCAACAAAAATATGATTCTTCCCACAAGAATGAGTTTAGAAGAGTCGTTCCACAAAGAAGACCTTTCATAAACCAGTACCAAAATCTCTTTCTTAGTTATTATTTTTCTTGCAATAATTTTGGTCATAAAGCAATAGATTGTAGAACTTATGCAAGAAGTGATCATGTGAGAGATATAATAGAGGTTATTATAAAACCTTAAAGAATGATTATGTGAGAAACAAATCCATAAGCTCTCATGGGTTTGTTGATAGAAACTGCAATTCATTTTCTTCCCTACTTAATTACAATGTTGAATGTTATAAGTGCAATAACTATGGTCACATAGCACGTGACTGTAGAAGCATCATAATAAAGAGGGAAGAAGATGTTCTTTCCAATCATAGAGAAGAATACACAAAGGTGTGGAAAAGGAATGAAGAATGTGGACTTGCAATGTATTCTCAAGACAAAGGAAGCCAATGGTGCATTGATAGTGGATGTTCAAAACACATGACAAGGAATCAAAACAAATTTATCACCCTAAAGGAATAAAAAGGAGGTAGTGTTACCTTTGGGGATAATGCTTCTACAAGGATAGTTGGAAAAGGTATCGTTAGTCTTGATGATGGAAATACTAAAACATAGAATTTCTTGTATGTTGAAGGGTTAAAACACAATCTTTAAAGTGCCAATCAAATGTATGATCAAGGTTACAAACTCACATTTAATTATAGAAGATGTGAGATAAGGAAAGGAGGTTCAGGAATATTGGTGGAAAAATCAAACATAACCTCGGGCAATGTATACATTCTCGATGAAGTCAAAGAAGAAAAATGTTGTATGGGACAAGTAAATTAAAGTTTGTTATGGCATAGAAAGATGGGTCATTTGAACTTTGAAAATCTAGTAAAACTCAACCAGATATAAGCAGTAATAGATATGACAAGGATCTCAAAACCTACTGACACTATTTGCAATCCATGCCAACATGAGAAGCACGTGAGAGTAAGTTTCAAAACATAGGAGTACTCAACATCAAAGCCATTGGAACTTGTACACACAAACCTCTGTGGGATAGCAAGAACATAAACTTTAAAAAGGTGAGAGTTATTTTATGCTTCTTATTGATGATTACACAAGAATTACATGGGTTACATTTCCTAAAGAAAAATATGATGCATTTGAGAATTTTAAAGCTTTCCAATCCCTGGTTGAAAATGAGACTGATTTTAAAATTAAGTGCTCAAGATTAGACAGAGGAGGTGAGTTTACATCTTATGAATTTGATGAATTTTGTGAGAAACATGGAATCGAGAGAAATTTTTCAATACAAAGGAATCCACAAAAAAATGGAGTTGTAGAAAGGAAGAACAAAATTGTACAAGAAATGGCTAGAACAATGTTGAATGAAGCCAAAATACCAGACACCTTTTGGAGAGAAGAAGTTAGTACAACAGACTACATTTTGAATAGAGCACAAATTAGAGTGAACAAAAACAAGACATATTATGAATTATGGAAAGGTAGACTAGCTACAGTCAAATACTTCAAAGTATTTGGGAGAAAGTGCTATATAAAGAGAAATGAAGATAACTTAGGGAAGTTTGATTCCAGAACAGATGAATGTATCTTTCTTGGCTATGCAGTTGGAAGCAAGGCCTACAAATGCTACAACAAAAGACTACACAAGTTTGCAGACAGTATTGATGTAAGAGTGGATGAAGCAATACCTCAAGAGGAAAAGTCTCAAACAAATGAAGATCCGGAGGAGAAAATCTATAGAGAAGAAGAAAAGGAAGAACAAGAAGAAATAGAATGCCAATATCTAAAGACACCATCCAAAAAGTCAAATTCTTGGTGATATAGATGCAGGAGTTCAGACTAGAAGAAGAATGAAATTTTCTTTTCTATCTAAAATAGAGCCCAAGAATTTTACACAAGTTAGTGAAGATAAGCATTGGATTAATGTTATGGAAGAAGAACTAAATCAAATTGAGAAAAATGAGACATGGGAACTTGTGCCCATACCAAAAGATAAGAATGTGATTGGCACCAAATGGGTCTTCAGAAACAAATCAAATGAAGATGGACAAGTAGTAAGAAATAAATAAAGATTAGTCTGTAAAGGGTATGCTCAAGTTGAGGGTATTGAATTTGAAGAAACCTTTGCTCTAGTTGCAAGATTAGAAGCAATCAGAATGTTTTTGACATTTGCATGTTTCAAAAACTTAAAAGTCTATCAAATGGATGTCAAGTCAACCTTTCTAAATGGAAATTTAGAAGAAGAAGTATATATTGAACAACCAAAAGGATTTCAATTGTCAAAAAACAAAGATCATGTATGTAGACTGAAAAAAAACACTCTATGGACTAAAGCAAGCTCCCAAATCTTGGTATTCAATACTTGACAAATACCTACAACAACAAGGTTTCAAAAGAGGAGTTGCAGATAATAATCTTTACATCAAAATAGACAATGAAGATATTTTAATCATTGTGGTTTATGTGGATGATATCATTTTTGGAAGTAATGATGATAGAATGAGCCAAAATTTTGTAGATGAAATGCAAAAATAATTTGAGATGTCCATGCTTGGAGAATTGTCATTCTTTCTAGGGTTGCAGATTTCTCAGTCCAACAAAGGCATATTCATTTATCATACCAAATATATCAAGGAAATGTTGAAGAAATTCGGAATGGAAGACTTTGCCCCTGTCAATACACCCATGATCACAGGATGTAAGTTAAGCAAAGATGAATAATATCCATAAGCAAATCAAACATTCTACAAGTCAATGATTGGAAGCCTACTATATGTGACAACATCAAGGCCATACATCATGCAAGCAATAGGATTGGTTGCAAGATTTCAATCTGCACCAAAGGAGACACATGTGCAAGTAGTAAAAATAATATTCAGATATTTGAAAGGCACATTGGAATTTGGATTGTGGTATTCAAGAATTAATGACTTCACTCTAATAGCATATATAGATGCAAATTGGGTAGGAAGTATTGATGACAAGAAAAGTACCAGTGAAGGAGCATTCTTTCTAGGAAAGTGTTTAGTATCATGGTTGAGAAAGAAGCAAACGTTGATCTCTCTATCCATAGCAGAAGCTGAATATATTGCAGCAACAACATGTTGCACACAAGTTATATGGATGAAGTGGACATTGAAATATATCAAGGTAAAATATGATCATCCAATATCAATCATCTGCGACAACACAAGTGCAATCAACATTTCAAATAATCTTGTTATGCACTCAAACATGAATCATATTCCAATAAAATACCACTTCCTAAGATAAAAGGTAGTCAAGCAAAGTGTCAGGCTAGAATACATTACCACCAAAGAACAGGTTGTAGATAATTTTACCCAACCCCTTCCTAGTGACACATTTGAATATCTCAGACAAAAGTTGGGAGTAATATCCCTCTCATATTGTCAATAAAGGGAAGCACAAGCTCAGAGGGAGCATCCCTTTTCCATTGATGTCAAAGGGGGAGAAGTTGCAGATAGAGGAATATTTTCATACACAAGGAAAGTTGCAGACATGGAGAGTATTACTGAATTGACTAAGGGTTGTCATCAATGACAAAGGGGGAGATTGTTGGAGATATTGTTTTCATTGATGTCAAAGATAAGGGGAGACTATGGATGTCCAAGATAAATATTGAAAGATCGAGATTGTTGGAAATATTGTTTTTATTGATGTCAAAGATAGGGGGAGACTATGGATGTCCAAGATAAATATTGCAAGATGGAGATTGTTGGAAATATTGTTTTTGGATTTTTAATGCTCAGTTTGGATACCCTATCTTCGAAGTCATTTTTACCCTATATACTTAGTTCAAATGGAGAATAGGTTATATGGTTGGAAATCTTATTCTGAGATCTTTCCAACGGTATATGTCATTCCCTCTAACTCATTAGGAATGAGGAGATATGAATTTTTCCATCCGACAACCCAACTAGAAAATTTAGGTCAGCTCAACCAATATTTATAGGTTATCCCTTAAAGTGAGGACATAAATACTATAAATATAGGATAGATGTGCACATTTTTTGAGAAACCAAGCAAGAGATCAAGCCTTAAGTATGCAGAAGTGATCTGAGGTGCACTAAAGGAGATGGGGTGTCTTTTTGGGAGCTAAAGGTGTGCAAGAGAAGTATGAGGTGTTTTCTTGGGATTTTCTTGTTCTTAAGGTGTGTTATTCTCGGATTTCTTTGCAATTCACTGCATGCACACAGGAAAATCATGCCAATTCACGAGGTTGTTGGTCATATGTGATCCGGATTATTTTGAGAACGACATTAAGGCATAAATATAACCGAGATATAACAATGAAATACACAAAATTATAGAAGAGAACACAAAAATACAGTGAAACCCAACTTCTATTATTGAATAAGATAGAAAAACATTGTAGAACACAAACTGGAAAAATGGGGTAGCTTATCTCTGAAAAGAAAGAGATGTTGGCTATGCTTCATTCACAAGAAGTTTTACATCACACTCCATTGCATGCTTAAAGGGCCTCCTTCACCTCAATTATATATGAGAGAGTGAGAGGAGAACAATTCCCATGATGCATGTGGGATAAATT
>JZKD02S1409149.1:0-11218 GCA_000966675.3 Picea glauca | reverse complement strand
CCCACTATGGTAGTTAGATATAATAAATGTAAGAGGACTTCTTAGAAGGTTCTACTTATAGAAGATTCCTCCTCTAGAATGTTCTTAGGTGATGGTAGTGTTAAATGTTAGCTACCAAAATGAATCAATCACTTGGTTTCATTTTGTAGGTGATAGCATAGTCATCTATAAGATTCTATATTATTTTTTTTATTCTTCTAGTGTCAGAACTTAGGTTTTTAAATTCATGCCCTAGAAATAAATTGATCCTCAAAGGTTGTTCTTTAAAATTTCATGAAAAAACTTTTCACCAGCTAACGCATGTTGCAAGGTTAATGTTAGTTTGTGAAAGCAGCAGGTTTCAAAGGTTAAGGTGTATTCTTCCGCAAATAGGCTAGCTGGTGAAAGCACTAAACACAGGGTTTTCTTCCATGATTCCAGAAATCAAAAAGAGACACACTCGACACACATCACATAATCATTACAAGGTTCTAGTCGAAGAAAGTGATGATGATGATACCATTGTGCACATTTTAATCAAATATTATGGTGGATCGTGCTCATGATTGCATGCTCTAGCAATGATAGCATTGGAGATGACGAATTCGCATTCATCATCACAGATAGAGGAGAAGTACCACTCACCCGATGACAGCAAATCAACACTTCATATTTTGAACATGCATTGTTCACAGTTGTCTGCCAATCGTCCAAGGTTCGAGTCACAGATGGCAAGGAAATGAAGTGGTTTTCTGCTAAGGAAAGAATTGGATAGCCTGCCATTCTTACAGTCGCATCCAGATGTGAAAAAGTGTTTCTCAGATGTAGGATGCATGAATTACGTGGAAAGGTTACAAAGTGGTTGCCACCAAACGATAGCTGAAGTGTTTGCTAAATTGTATGATGGAAAGAGAGCCAGTGTTGGTTCTTTAGAGATGATAGTTGATGAATCTGACATCGCCACTACAACTGCCTTACCCAGAACAGGCCAACGCTGGTTTAAGACAACATCAACCAAGAATTTGAATTTCAAGGTATACCTCAAGGTAGAATTCAGAGACATCACCCGGAAGAAAAGAATGCCAGTTTCTCACCTGGAAGACGAATGGCGGGACCTATTTAAAGGCATTCAACTCTATTTCACCTCAGAAGGTAGGTATGACAAAATAATGTTATATGATTTCAGACTGCTAGATCATTTCACAGGGAAGACCCTCCTGAATTTGCCTTTCTTCCTTCACAAAAGCCTAACCAAAGTGTGTAAGAAGATCAAAGACGAACCTCTAAGAATAAAAAATGCCCTTTTTCATTTTGGCTTGATCAAACTAATAATTCTAGAGGAACTAAGACAAAGAGGAAGGACTTGGCAACATTTTCTTTTCTGGGAAGATTTTGAGACCCAAACTCAACCTATGAATGAGGAGAAGAAAACTGGAAAAAAATAGTTAACTCCTTAGAGTAGCTCAAGGAGGAGGAGAGCTCCTCCAGGACCACCAGAGGACAGAATTTCTAGCATAAAGTCTGAGAGAGAAAAGAAAAAATTAGATTTTGAAACCAACTCAGAGCAGTCTACAGTGAAAAAGACAAATATTCTCAATTTTCCATACACAGACTCAGAAACAGAGCCAGAATAGGAAGATGGAAGACCAGTCATTAAAAATCCAGAGCACTCCATGGAAATTGCATAGGACTGTGAAAATTTTACTCCCATAGATGAAGGTGAAACCTCAAAGACTAAGAAGTGAAATAAATCACAAAAAATTAAAGAACTGAAAGAGGTGATAAAGTAACATGAGGTTTTGGAAAGAGTGATCAAGGCAAGATAGAAAGCCTTATCAAAAAAATTTGCAAAGACAAATGCAGCTTTTGAGAATTTGGCTCATGAGAGTGTCAAAGAAAAAAAGAGAAAGAAGAAAATCACCAAGGATTATAATAGTTTGTGGTGGTTAGCAAAACACCTCAAGAGGAAAATCAAGAAACTAAAGGAGAAGGTTAATACACATCTAGATATACAGGTAATGGCCCAGGTTGTTGTGAATTTGCAGGGAGATAAATCAAAGGAATACTGTGTTTTTTGGTAAAACAACAGTTTTTCATATGAAAGGTTTCTTTTTGGCCAAAGACAGAGCTTTCACCAGCGCAAAGGGAAAAATTATAACTAGTTAGCAGGTGAAAAGCAGAACTTTCACTAGCTAACTAGCAGATCATAAGGTGAATTAGCTGGTGAAACTACAGAAAGAAATTTTTGGAAAGNTAATAGTGGAGGCCATTCAATGTAAGGTGGACCAGGTCCACTATATTATTAAATAAGGCCCACTATGGTAGTTAGATATAATAAATGTAAGAGGACTTCTTAGAAGGTTCTACTTATATAAGATTCCTCCTCTAGAATGTTCTTAGGTGATGGTAGTGTTAAATGTTAGCTACCAGAATGAATCAATCACTTGGTTTCATTTTGTAGGTGATAGCATAGTCATCTATAAGATTCTATATTACTTTTTTTATTCTTCTAGTGTCATAACTTAGGTTTTTAAATTCATGCCCTAGAAATAAGTTGATCCTCAAAGGTTGTTCTTTAAAATTTCGTGAAAAAACTTTTCACCAGCTAACGCATGTTGCAAGGTTAATGTTAGTTGGTGAAAGCAGCAGGTTTCAAAGGTTAAGGTGTATTCTTCTGCAAATAGGCTAGCTGGTGAAAGCACTAAACAGGGGGTTTTCTTCCATGATTCCAGAAATCAAAAAGAGACACGCTCGACACACATCACATAATCATTACGAGGTGCTAGTCGAAGCAAGTGATGATGATGATACCATTGTGCACATTTTAATCAAATATTATGGTGGATCGTGCTCATGATTGCATGCTCTAGAAATGATAGCATTGGAGATGACGAATTCGCATTCATCATCACAGATAGAGGAGAAGTACCACTCACCCGACGACAGCAAATCAACACTTCATATTTTGAACATGCATTGTTCACAGTTGTCTGCCAATCGTCCGAGGTTCGAGTCACAGATGGCAAGGAAATGAAGTGGTTTTCTGCTAAGGAAATAATTGGATAGCTTTTCATTCTTACAGTCGCATCTAGATGTGAAAAAGTGTTTCTCAGATGCAGGATGCATGGATTACGTGGAAAGGTTACAAAGTGGTTGCCACCAAACGATAGCTGAAGTGTTTGCTAAATTGTATGATGGAAAGAGAGCCAGTGTTAGTTCTTTAGAGATTATAGTTGATGAATCTGACATTGCCACTACAACTGCCTTACCCAGAACAGGCCAACGCTGGTTTAAGACAACATCAACCAAGAATTTGAATTTCAAGGTATACCTCAAGGCAGAATTCAGAGACATCACCCGAAAGAAAAGAATGCCAGTTTCTCACCTGGAAGACGAATGGCAGGACCTATTTAAAGGCATTCAACTCTATTTCACCTCAGAAGGTAGGTATGACAAAGTAATGTTATATGATTTCAGACTGCTAGATCATTTCACAAGGAAGACCCTCCTGAATTTGCCTTTCTTCCTTCACAAAAGCCTAACCAAAGTGTGTAAGAAGATCAAATCCGAACCTCTAAGCATAAAAAATGCCCTTTGTCATTTTGGCTTGATCAAACTAATAATTCTAGAGGAACTGAGACAAAGAGGAAGGACTTGGCAACATTTTCTTTTCTGGGAAGATTTTGAGACCCAAACTCAACCTATGAATGAGGAGAAGAAAACTGGAAAAAAATAGTTAACTCCTTAGAGTAGCTCAAGGAGGAGGAGAGCTCCTCCAGGACCACCAGAGGACAGAATTTCTAGCATAAAGTCTGAGAGAGAAAAGAAAAAATTAGATTTTGAAACCAACTCAGAGCAGTCTACAGTGAAAAAGACAAATATTCTCAATTTTCCATACACAGACTCAGAAACAGAGCCAGAATAGGAAGATGGAAGACCAGTCATTAAAAATCCAGAGCACTCCATGGAAATTGCATAGGACTGTGAAAATTTTACTCCCATAGATGAAGGTGAAACCTCAAAGACTAAGAAGTGAAATAAATCACAAAAAATTAAAGAACTGAAAGAGGTGATAAAGTAACATGAGGTTTTGGAAAGAGTGATCAAGGCAAGATAGAAAGCCTTATCAAAAAAATTTGCAAAGACAAATGCAGCTTTTGAGAATTTGGCTCATGAGAGTGTCAAAGAAAAAAAGAGAAAGAAGAAAATCACCAAGGATTATAATAGTTTGTGGTGGTTAGCAAAACACCTCAAGAGGAAAATCAAGAAACTAAAGGAGAAGGTTAATACACATCTAGATATACAGGTAATGGCCCAGGTTGTTGTGAATTTGCAGGGAGATAAATCAAAGGAATACTGTGTTTTTTGGTAAAACAACAGTTTTTCATATGAAAGGTTTCTTTTTGGCCAAAGACAGAGCTTTCACCAGCGCAAAGGGAAAAATTATAACTAGTTAGCAGGTGAAAAGCAGAACTTTCACTAGCTAACTAGCAGATCATAAGGTGAATTAGCTGGTGAAACTACAGAAAGAAATTTTTGGAAAGNAAAATAGCCTTCCCAGATTTCGAGGAGAAGAATGGGAAGTGTCAGCTGAACATTTGTTGGACTTTCATGATTACATGCATCGATTGCAAGTTGTGCATGAGGATGTTTAGATCCAGCTCTTCTATTTCTCATTAGAGGGAATTGCTCCTGATTGGTACTGGTCTCTGCCTTATGCCAGTATCAACTCTTTGTCATATTTTCATGTTGATTTTCATGTGTTTTGTAAAGACCATTTTCTAGACGATATTCTCTATCCTGAATGTTGTCATGAATTTCATTTATTGACTAAAGACTCGGATGTTAATGAAGAGTACACTGCTATTGAGAATACTCTTCGTTATCAAGAGATTGATGATTCACATTATGATAACCATTGTGATGATTTTAACATTGTATTAAATGCATCTTTTAAAGATGGTTGTGATGAATATCCGATTATCCATTTTGAAAATTTGAAAAATGATGAGCAGATTGACATGTCAGTACAAGACAGTTTCAGATCTGCAACAGATAGTAAGGACAGCTTTCAGTTTTTTGATTTGCAGACAAGGGAATTGCAGCACACATGAAGAAGAGGATGATGAGGGCACCTTAGAGTTTCCATATTTTCAAGGACTGTCTAATCTTCAACTAGAACATCAGGAAGATTGCAGTAGATACAACGAGGCAGATGATGTGTTGAAAAGTTCAGATCAACAGTCCTTCTTATATGACTCTCTGACAAAGGATGAGCAGTCTATTTTCAACATTGAGACCATTGATGGTGAAGAAGAGCAGAGAGGTTGAGATCAACAGTTGAGTTTGCATTCTCTTTCGACAAAAGAAGAATAGTTTACATTCAACATTGAGACTAGTGAAAGCAATCAGCAGCTGCAATACAGTCAGTTGGATCGACATCTCAAAGAGGTATTTCTTTATGACATTTATGACCCTATTGATAACAAATTGGTGCCATTACTGGGGAATCAAGACTAAATCTCAGCATTCCTGGGATATGACACATAGTTGATCTTTGATGATAGACAAAGATAAGACATTACATTGGTTGTAACTATCTATTTGGCGACTCCACAACTTCATCCTAGCTCCCAAGAGAATCAGTACCAGGGCGAATCCACAAGAATCACTTGTCACACCAGTGCCCAATCTGGAACTAATTCTCAGAAGAGGAAAATCATTCTAGGGTCAAACTTCAAAATCAGACACTGAAGGTAATCCTCTCTTTAGTTCTAAAGAATCTACTACAGAAAAAACTGAATTTTCTTCCAAGAGTGCTAATGAAAAATTAATTGTAACCACTGTAGAAGAATCAATTATTTCTTATCAACAAGAAAATGCCATTTATGATGAATTGATAGATTCAAATTTGGTTGAAGATCCATCTAAGACCTTAGAAAGAAATCATAGTTCTTCCTCTCTTGAGTCCTTTCATTCACAGCAGAAAGAAGATCATTTAAATATTTACACTAGCCTCCTTGCTATAGAACATCTTCTTCAAGAGTTGTCTGCTAAAGGTGAAGAAAACTTAGCTGAACAGCTTGCCAATTTCTATAGAGCCTCATATCAGACTTATTTCCCATTAGAGGATTCACCTTCTTCAAATTTCCCTAGTGTTGAGGAATCAGAGAAGAGACTATCACCTCTCTCACCCTTATTCACTATGGTTGCACCTTCTCCTTTGACAAAGATGCAACAAATCCTAGCTGCTAGGTATGCACCAGTTATATTTCCAAATCCATTATCATCTATGCCGATAGGAGACTATCAAAAGTATATGCCCAAATTTACAGGTGAGGGTGATGTGACTGTTGAAGAACATATAGAGGCCTTCTATAGTTATGATGAAAATATTAACTTTGAGGAGGAAGATGTTTGGACCCAAATGTTTGTCCAAAGCTTAGATGGCCATGCCAGGAAGTGGTTCAAAGAACTCCCTGCTGGCTCCATAGCTGGCATCGAGCAATTTGATGATATCTTTTTGAAACATTGGGGTGATAGAAGAGATTTTTTGTACTATATTACCGAATTTGGAAATCTAAGGAAAGAAAATGATGAGTCGGTCTCTAATTTCACTAAGAGGTTCAATAGAATGTATAGTAAAATACCAACTGAGATAAAACCTTCAGATGCCTCTGCCAAAATCACATATTCAAATTCATTTGACGCAGATTTATTTTTTTTGTTGAGAGAAAGAAGTTCACCGACATTATCCTTGATGCAAGATTCTTCCCTTGAAGTGGAATCAAATATATTGGTTTCTCATAAGCTGAAGGGAAATACAGATAGGAGAAAGTCGAGAGATGAAGCTTCTTCTTCATCCAATTCTAACCCAAAGTTAGATAAAATGGCTAAGATGTTAGAGTCTCTAACCTCTGAAATATCTAAACTCAAAATTGAAAATAAGCAGCCTGTAACACTCTGTTTCCCCCAGTTTGTAAAAAAAATAGAACTGGCCAAGAACTATGGAAGACTCATAAATGTGAATATGTGATGTAAATGAACCTTGAGGAAAAGGTCAATGAATGTAAATAACATTTTAAATTTTATTGCAGGACTGCTGAGAGGGGATGTGCAGAAAAAGAGACCACGATGGCGGTGGAAGGCACCTGGAAAGGTGGAGTTAACTTCCACTGAGAATTGATACTGTATTTGGACTCCACTGGCCCAGAGAACCAAAAGTAGCTCACTGGCCCAGAATTAAATGTCTCGCAGGCTGGTAGGTGGATGGCTTAATGAGGGATGGGGAGGTGAACCACCCATCCATAGATCCGTCAGGCCTGACCAGCGCTAGGGTAATCGTGCCACACGCAACCTTGCAAGAGGATAAGGCATATGGTAGAAGAGATTGGGAGGGGGAAGATGCAAGGGGAGAACTCTGGCATTATGCAGAGTGAGTGATAGCAGAGAGGAAGGATTGCAACCTTCGTTCCTGGTCACTGGCAAACGGAGACGCAGTCTCACATCATCGTAGTCTCAGCTCAGGGGTGGCTAGTGGTAAATCCATTGGGAGTTGCTAAGCCTACAGTTGGGTGGAAACGAGCACCCCTCTCAGCACTTTCTTAACCCTGGTGTTATTTCTGATAAGTGTTTTACCTCTGGAACCTTGAAATATATGTATTCTAATAATTATGCCCATAAGCTGTGAAATTGTGAATGTTTTCATTATAAGAATGTCTATGTGGTATTTTGATCAGTACTAGTAGTTGTATATGATTATGACAGAAAAACCACGCATGGCTTATGTTGTTAAATGAATTTAATTATGCATAAGTTGAACCAAGTCAGACTCCCAGTCCGTTCTCAGGAAGTTGTTTCCCCTCATCTGTCTCCAGGAATGCCCCGGAATAGATCTCTTCACAGAGATTCCCTTCTTGGAAAGGTTTACCAAGAACCCGGAAAAAGGACTTGAATGTGCAAGTCTTAACAACCCTACCCAAGGAGGAATGACCCTCTTAAAATACCGAAGTAGCAGCGTAGGGATAAGTATCGATCAATGGACGAGATTCCATCGGAAGACGCATGGTCATGCACGATCGTTAGATCGACGAAAGAAACAAGGGCATCACATACCTTGCCCCTTTTCCTCTATCTTTGTGAATAGCGAGGAAATCGGGATCGTAGACCCCAAGGTCCATGAGAACATCTGGACCGTTGATTTTTCCACATCCATGAAGTAGTGGGAGAGTGTGCGACATGGGACAGATCTGAGTCGTTAGATCTTAGCTAGAAAAAAACCCGACAGTTGTTGGATCTGTTAAGAGATGCATGAGGGTTAAGCCCTCGTGAATAGGAGGTTGAAAGTCCCAACGAGAGGCGTGGCCATCAGGATATTGGCATTTGTGAAATCGGGAGTCACGGTGACATGAAGTCGAGAAATTTCATAGTGAAAATCTCGAAATCAATATGATCCATCCATCATAGAAGGACACGTGGGCAAGATCGAGAGCCCGTCGGCATTTTGGAGATTGAAGGGACAAGATGCCAGAATATTTCAGCAGCGGAAACTCTGAAATCGCGAGAAGCGATCAGGACCGTCCATCTTAGGAGGACGTGTGGCAGCAATCGGCATGGGTTAAGCCCTCATGAATAAGAGGTTGAAATTACTGACGAGAGGCATGGCCATCGGGATATCGACATTTGCGATATCAAGAGTCACGATGACATGAGGTTGAGAATTTTCATAATGAAAATACTGGAATCAATATGAGTCATCCATCATAGGAGGACACGTGGGCAAGATCAGGAGCCTGTTGGAATTTCGAAGATTGAAGGGACAAGATGCCGGAATATTTCAGCAGCGGAAACTCCAAAATTGCGAGAAGCGATCAGGACCGTCCATCTTAGGAGGACGCGTGGCGGCAGTTGAAGCATTCGGGAAAAGTCCCGAAAGGAAATTCATCCATCGGGAATCCCATGGACAAGAATTCCATACACTTTGGATTTGTGAAGTCCAGAATTCTGACAAAGTGAAAAGAGTCCATTGTAGGGCCAACTGTCATTATATCGACATATCGGGATTCGAAAGATCGTGAATCCTGAGGACGAGTACATTTCGACATTGGAAAGTCTAAAAACCTGGCAGGAGATAAGGCTACGGTCTTGTGAGATAGTGGTCACGTGGGCCAGGAGTTTAGCCAGGAGGGATAACATGCTAAGAGACCATATCGGTAAATTGGCTCATTGGAGATCGAGGATTCAAGAGAACAGGGAACTCTTGACATCGGGGATCACAAAACCCCGAAACCCGAAAGTACGAGCATTTTCCATTGTGGAAAAAGTAGCGGTCGTATGCAAAGGCCGTGACAGGGAAAGAAGGATCCATACCATTGGATCAGGGGAGGTTTACGTCCATCGATCTCCCTTTGGATGGAAACTTTGGAGACCTCGGAAGTTTTAGGGATTTGAATGGGGAAAGGTAGAAGTCGTGTATCACGATTTCTCGAATCGTGAAAAGCCGATAAGCTCTTGGCTGGCTTAAGCACATGGACATCGTATAGGGTCATGTGTACAAGACCCCAAGAGGGAAACTTTCCCCTCGCTAAGCCCCATAGGACTTCGGGGATTCTGATTGTTGAGAAATCAACGAAAAAGTTTGATTTGCGTAGTGGGTATGTGACAAAGTGGTATCAGAGCATGGTTACAACACTCAGCCTGATTGGGCTCATGTACAAGTTGCGCATAAGCCCCATTCAAAGTAATCCTATGAAGAGTAACCCCTAACGTAACTCTCTTGTCCAGGATTAAAAACTTGGAAACGAGAACCCGACTGTGTATGCATGTGAAAGAGTTATAAATTATGTGCAAATTATAAAAATCTATTTAACTCTTGACTAATAACTAGTGTTTGTCTTTTCACTCAAGCGGACAATCAGCCACGGGAATTTACAGATGCAGAGTATGGTGACTCACCAAGAGGTGGGAGAAGGCTCCCATAATAGAGATGAAGAGTATGACGAAAGAAGAGCAATAGGAACCCCTCCAGACCTAGCCGAGACTGTGAGGAGTCTCATGGTTGAATTGCAAAGCTGCAAGGCTGACAATGAAAGAATGATGAAAGAATAAGAAAAGCAAACCGAAATTAATGTAGTTTTACTGCAGAGCTTATCCGACCTATAGCGACAAATGCAACATGAACCTGAGATGTAGAATCATGGTCGTGTCAGTGGCCATACTGAGAGAAGCACATCAAGAAAGGTCCACCCCAGAGGTAAAGGACCAGTGCCAGACAATTCCATAGAGAAGGAAACTGGTGATTCAGAAGGCTCTTCCAGCAGCAGGACCAGTTCCTATTCTCGAAGAAAACAAAAGAAGCAAAAGACTTCCAAGAGTCATAAAATTGAGGAATTCAGAAAGGCCAAACCTCCCTCCTTCGACGGTGAGATAAAAAAGGGAGAATAAGATGGGGCCTGGCTACTTGGACTGAAGAAATATTTCAGAGTCCATGATTTTTCAGAGAATTTGAAGGCCCAAGTGGCCACTTTCAATCTGAACAGAAAAGATTCCATCTGGTGGGAAGATCTTAAGAACATGAAAGGGGTCTGTGAGGAGGACCTATCTTCGAAACGGTTTGAGAAGTACTTCCAGAAGAAGTATTTGTCGGAAAGATATTTCGATGAGAAGGCTAAAGATTTTTATGAAATCAAACTAGGGTAACTCACTATAGAGGAATATGTCAACAAATTCCTCGACTTATTGAGGTATGTACCCTACATCAAAGCAGAGAAGGTGAAGGCACAATGCTTCATCAGTGGGCTACCCAAGGAATACCGGAACCAAATCAAATTCGACGAGCCAAAGACCTTAGAAGACACTTTCGAAAAGCAACATATTGTCATGAACAATATGGACATCTGTTATTGGATAAATCCATAGGTGCGGACACTAACCGATCTCCCTAGATCCACCTGGATCTAGAACAAAGCAAGACAGAACATGACTCTTTCCCTAGATTTTGACCATTGAATTAAATAGGAGGCAAGAAAAAATAACATACCTTATTATTGCTTCCTATGGTCTTTATTGCTCTTGCTTCGCTCCAGTGCTCTCGTGTAGCCAAGACCAAGATAGCACAAACCAAGAAAAGTGAAGAAAGCACAATATATTCAAAGGTTAACCTATGTGTATGATCAAGGAATTACACAATAAAGTGAAAATAGCTTTATGGGAAAGAATCATATTACTGTATCATATTAAA
>JZKD02S1409138.1:0-11218 GCA_000966675.3 Picea glauca | reverse complement strand
GCTAAACCACCTTTCATTACCACTTTCGCACTCCACCATCATACTCCACTACCTCATCTATACGTCATGCTCCACTACTCTGCCAATGTATCATCCCCCACTCACCTGTCGTTCGTCACATCCCATCCACCTGTTGTCCACTCACTACCCTCTACGTCACCTACATACACCCGTTACCCACTCATTACCCTCCACCTTACTCTCGATATGCTCGTTGGCCAATCAATGCGGTCGGCCATGACCGTTAACCAGTTGACTCGTCATCCGCTCCCTAACGGACACCTGTTCATCAATTTAATCCCATATTTTCACCAGTGTTGCACTGTTCACAATTCATACGCAGCCGAAGCCACCTTTTCTCCATTCTCTTTAGTCAACAACTGTCATTAACGCCTGGTAAACACAGTTAACACCCAGTTTTGCAGGTATCAATCAGATCAATGGCGCCCAAATCCAAATCTTCAGAGATCGAAGAGAATCCTTTCCTCCCTCCTCTTGTCGACCTAGATTGAGTACCTTTGGCCGATAAAGACTACTTGATTACAGAGCCGAAGTGCAAATTCGACTTCTTCAAATTGCACTTCTGGATCAGAGACACTTTCCTGGACCAGAGCGACGAGATTGGACTCTGGGAGTCCAATCTCCCACTGTACCTCTTCCCTAAAACATACCACTTCCCTGAGTTCACTCTCCCACTGTACCTCTTCACTAAAACATACCACTTCCCTGAGTTCACTCAAAAATGCCAGGCACACCATCTCCCTAGCCAAATATCTATTGTTTCGTCATCTAGTGAAACACTTTTCACCATTACCCCATAAACGATAGACCAGATAATGCAAATACCCAGTTCTGACTCCCTTTCTCCTCTTTCTATTGAAATTCTGACTGAGTACCAAAAGTTGACTTTCCCACAGAGAGCTCAAATATTTGAGCTTTTCCTCCCTAAAAATGCCCAGTTACCCAAAAAGAATCCCCCATACCATTCCTCCATCTTCTCAGTGAAAGGTAACCAAATTATTTCTTCCCTGTGTTGTCTACTAGGATACTATTCAGACGAGTGGGTAGACGAACCCATCCTAGGTTTTCTATCCATATTTTCCACCGAAGAGAAGGCTACTACACAGTTCAATTTCAGCAAGTTTATGGCTGACAACATTCATGAGAAACTCTTCAAGTTTTCTACAGAGATCATGTTCAGGTATTCCTCGATGTTGGCATACATGTCCATATTTTTCCAAGCAGAGAAGTTACCTTTGTCCCTGCAGAAGCTAGACCAAGATGGTAACCCACAACATGTCACATCTTGGACATCATTAGTGAGAAAGAAATCATCTAAGTTCAGTTTCAAGCAGTTCATCGACATGTTTTACCATCCAGTGGTAAGCATGCTTAGTGGACGAACAAAACCCAGGATAAATGAAGAAATTCAAAGGATTCTACACATGTCAGACCTTGCTAAAACAGGTGAGTAGTACCTATACCAAGATCACACATAGATCAGAGTTTATGGATGTGAATTGGCCCCTTACAAGCTGCCCAAATACTTGTCTGTCAAAATATTTTCTCTGGAATATATCAGAGAGATGATTAATTCAGACGACATTCATTTTGTGGCTTTCAAGAAAAAACAACAACTTAGGATTAGAGGTCAGATTGGTTCTTTCATATGAAACAACAGAGCTATGGGGGAAGAAGCCAACAAGATGTTAAAAGAAATGAAGTTCAGTCTCAGTTTTCCTTGGCACTATGATCCATGTGGAATTATTGCATAAACCAAATTAAAGAACATAATTTCCCCCTATACTTGTGTGCCTAAACCAAAGATAGATAAATTCATGAACCAAACAGAGTGGGAGGAAAACACTTTGATTGACATTGAACAACAACCTTCATGTGCCAGCATTTAACCAACAAGCACTCCACAAGTACCAATAGAGAAAAGGCCCAAAAAGGAAGTCTCTCCTTCAGTTACAGAGGTCTCAGCAAAAGATTTACAGGTTTACAGAAAGAGGACCAAGACCAGTCATACACCTGACAGGTCTGGAGGAGAAGAGACTCAGTCCACCACAGTAATGGAGGGAGAACATTCACCACTTCTCTTAGGAAGCTAGCAAATGATGTCCACTTCCTCATCAAAGAAGCAGACCGATACAACATTGACAACCAAATCCTCACAGGAGTCTGCAGGACTATATATTTTTCAGAAGTATAACTTAATCAAGAAGAAAAATGAGATGTTGACTAATAGTACCTATGATCAATTCTGGAAACGGACATCTGTAGCCCAGCATAGGTTGCTCTATGTGTTTGACATAGAGAAAGGGAGGATACACATGGAATTCTTGCAGGCATAGGTGCTTCAACCCAAATCAATTTCTGATTATAAAAGGTCAACATTTGAGTTTGACATCAAAGAGGTGCATCCAACCAACCAAATGGATATGCACAGACAGACTGGAGATATGATTTTCTCCACCCTTGCTAATACCTCCATGACTGCTGCAAAGTTGCAGGTTTCCCTAAATAATGTCCAGTCTCAGCTCAAACTGGAAACGATATCATCCCTGGCTGAGGATAACAAGATTAAATCCTTAGAAGAACTGGAGTTGAAAATTGGAAATGATCCATCCAATGTTAAAGCAGCAAAAGAACTCCTCAAGAAGAAGAATGTTGATATAGCATCCTTAAAGAAACAACTGAAAATTCCTGCTACAGAAGACCTAAAGGCGAAGGAAATGGTTGAGACTAAAGGTCACAAGGAGAAAATGTTGAAATTAATCATGGAGCAGAATGCGTAGATTAACGAGATGGAAGCATAAATGGAGAAGCTAGTCAAAGAAAAAGAGCAGATTGGGCCAATGATAGTCATTCCACTGGATGCAGTTCCTATCACAGGTATCAATACAACAACAATAGCCACCATAGTGGAAATTCCAGCAGCAACCTCAGTAACAACCATAGATGCATCAAAAAAGTTGGCAAAGTCCATGGAGGACATGTCTCTGGAAGGAAAGGAAATCAAAAGACTGCATGATGAGATCAATAAACTTCAACAGATGAAGTCCACTTTTTAGTCAAGTTACAACACTGATATGCATAAGCCTTAGAGGCTCGAGCAAGGACTGCAGAAGCTGCAGAAGGAAACAGTCATGGCTAAGACACTGTTAGAAGCCAAGGAAAATATTTGGATGGATATCTACAAATCCATAACAGAGATTTGGCCACTCATGCAGATTATGTTTGAGCAACATGAACTTGTGCAGAGAAGCAGGCAAGCCATTGAAAAGATAAGAGGATAATTGGGAGAAAGGCCAAGAGAGGCAAATGAGATCATCAGATTCTTGAATTCTAAAACAAGAGAGGATCTAGAGGCCTTGGAAATTGAGGACAGGACAGAAACTATCCTTGAGGTCAAGAAAGTTTTGACCAAGAGAGGATTAATGTTGGAACTTGAGGAAATATCCCAAGCAATGGACATTGGAGTACAGAGGCTTTTCAGCAAAATAGATTCACTACATAAGAAAGGGATCCCAGGTTTATTCGTGATCAATGATAAGTTGATTACCCTCTCAGACTACAAACAAAAGTTCCTCATAGTGGAAAAAGATGGCTCTAAGTTTGCAGGGATATAGGGCATCATTATTGGCAAAGCATTCTTGGAGACTTTGCAGTTGGACGTGAGCATCCAACACAAGATCAAGTACATCTTCATCACCAATCCCACCTTCGCCAAGTACAAAAAGATGGATGAAGTATACCGAAGGTTACTCAAAGTTACCATCCCTAGTCAAAAGAGATGGGATGACCTGTGTGCTCTGAACAAGTAGTGATGAGGTGTACAATCGAGTCAGCATATGGAACAGTCATAGTCAAGTCAAATATGAATCACCAATCACTTCCTCCGAATCAACATCAAGGATTCGAGGATCATTTAGCATTCCTACTTTTTTGCAATATAATCTAGTTAGTTAGATTTTCTCTCCACCATATCCTGATCATTTATGACAAGATCATATGTAGTTTTTCTATAAATACTTCATACTTCGAAGTATAGAGGTTTGATCTTTATGCCCAAGCGAGTTGTATCTGTAATCTTTTGAAGAGATATGCCAGTAATAAAAAGGACGATTCACAGGATTCCTGTGTGTTGATGTTGGGGATGTTTACTTTTCTTTGTCAAATTGTTTATCTTACTTTGTTATCATTCTGTTTTCTGTCTCTGATCATTTAAAAGAAGTTTAAGTGCAAACTTTATCTCGAATACTCTGTTTCTGGCTTTTAAAGATATGAATGTTATTCTTCTGATATTGTAATAAATAAATTCTTAAATGCTTCTTTATTGTGATTGATTATCTCACATGTTTCTATCTTTCCATCACCTTAATTCTAAAAGATCCAACATTTTCATTATCTTGCCCTGTGAAGAAACCTAATAAAATATGTATCTGATCTCAATCCTTAACACAGACCCCATAGCCCAATGGATGTGTAAAACAATATTTCACCCATCTTTATAAAACAAAACAACACACTCATATTATTTTAACTAGCCGAATATCTAAAACTCAAACATATCTAAATCAGACGAAGAGATCCCTCTCTGAAATTGGCAGGGCTAGATCCTAGTTTCGAAGTGGTTGGGTAAGTTACCTCTGTTAAATTTCTTCTACCCCTGACAACCTCTGGGAATTTACAAAGCATTAACAAGTCCAAGCATTATTCTCAAATTTTCAAAATTTTCTCTTTCAAGTGCTTTGGTAAAGATATCTGCAATTTTCTCATTTGTGGAACAATGTCTCAAGTGAATCGTCTTGGCCTCTACATGGTATCGAATCAGGTGATACCGTGTGTTGATGTGCTTAGTTCGATCATGGAATATGGGGTTTTGTGCCAACTTTATTGCAGAAGTATTGTCAACTAGAAGAGGAGTAGAATTTACTTGTTTCTCCTATAAATCTTCAAGTATTTTCCTAAGCCACACAATCTATTTCGTCACTTATGTAGTTTCCACATATTCTGCCTCTATTGTGGAATATGTTGGAATTGACTGTTTGTGTGATCTACATGAGACAACTATTGATTCATGACTCATGTGATAACCTGAATTTGACACTCCATTTTCCTTGTCCCCAACAAATTCCAAATCAAAATATTTGATCAGGTTAAAGTCATCCAACTTAGAGTACCTGAGTCCAAAATATTGAGTTCACTTTAAGTATTTTAGAACTCTTTTTGCAACAGACCAATGTCCTTCAGGAGGATTTTGCATGAACCTTGAAAGAATCCCAACATCAAATTAAATGTCTCGGCTAGTGGTAGTAAGATAGATCAGATTTCCCACAAGTTGTTTGTACTTGGTTGCATCCTCAAATTCATTCCCTTCTTTTGATGTGAGTTTCAACTTTTGTTCCATTGGAGTAGAAACTGGATTACACTCAACCATGCCAAACTTGTTCAACAGTTCTCTAATGTACTTTTTTATGGGAGATGAATATGTACTTTGGATTTTGAATCACCTTAATTCCCAAATAGTAGTGAATATATACCAAATCTTTGATCTTAAAGCCTTTCTTCAACTCTTTCTTTATGGATGCAATGTAGCTTTCATTGTTCCATGTTATCAACAAATCATCTACATATACTACAACATATATAACAATTTTTCCAACTTTCTTGACAAACAAAATTGCATCATCAAGATTGTAGTGCTTTAAATTTAATTTCATAAGATGCTCGAGTAGCTTCTCATACTAGGCTTGTGGTGCTTGTTTCAGGACATATAAGGATTTGAAGAGCTTGCATACTTTTTGTTCTTATCCCTTTGCAACAAAACCTTCTCGCCGAGACATGAAAATGTTCTCTTTCAAGTCTCCATTCAAGAAAGCAGTCTGCACATCCATTGATGAATTTTACATCCATTTTGTGCTACCATGGAAAATAGTGTACAAATGGTAGCCCATTTTGTTTTTGGTTTTGTTTTTTTTGGGGGGGGGAGTCTCCTCATAATCAACACCATTATGTGCAAATCCTTTTACCATAAGCCTTGTTTTGTGCTTGTCAAGTGAGGCATTTGATTTGTACTTGTTCTTGAATAGCCACTTGCATTCGATTGGTTTTGGTTTTGAATGGAGGGTCCACCAACTTCTATCTCACATTCTTGATGAGAGCATCATATTCCTTCTGCATGGCTTCTTTCCATTCAACATGAGAAGTGGCTTCTTAAAATAAATTTGGTTCAAGGTTAGTAGATAAATTCAACTCACAATCATATGAAACATCCATGTCATCTACATCACCGAAGTTTGAATTACCTCCATATTGTCTTGAGGAAATTTCAGTTCCCATCTTTCCGAACTCATCAGGATGAACACTTTCAAGTGTTTTTGTGAGCCATTTTGGTGGACCTTTTCGATATGGTCCAGGTTTCTCAGTTGATTGAGATGGTGTTGATTTCTCATCAAGACTCAGCCTTTCAATCCTCTCAATCACATCATCCAAATGAACTCCAGGTTCTGATAAAGTGGTTGGAACTTGTTCATGTGGGGGAGATGATGCCTCAAAAGTGAATTCCAAAGATTGACCTGAGATAGGGATCCCCCCTTCAAGATGTAGAATCTCATTATCAAATTCATGATATGTCTTTACACGAGTGAATCTGTCTAGATGATCAAGCTACCTCTCAACAATTTCAACATTCTTGGAGAATTCAAGAAAGATTACATCTATGGAAAGGATGAATTTCTTATTTGTCTCATCATAAAGATGATATCCCTTGGTGGTATTTGAGTACCCCAAGAAGATGCACTTTTGACTCCTTGCATCAAGATTGCTTCTTTGCTCCTTAGGAATCAAGCCATAGCAGGTGGAACCAAAGACCCTGAGATGCCTCACCAAAGGAATGCGTCCATACCACATTTCATAAGAAGTCTTGTTTTCAAGAGCATGATATGGACACATGTTTTTCACATAAATTGCACATAGAACTACATCATGCCAAAACATCAATTTTATATTCTTGAAAAACATCGTGGAACGAACCATATTTAGGAGTATCTTGTTCATTCGTTCAACTACACCCTTCTGTTGAGGATTGTATGGAACTATGGTTTGATGCTTGATCCCATGTTGGCGAAGGTAGCTTTCAAACTCACTAGATGTATATTATTTTCCATTATCAGTATGAAGAGAATCAATACGAGACTTAGCTTCATTTTGAATCCATACATAAAAAATTAAAAGTTTCAAAAGCTTGTGATTTATCTTTCAACAAGTACACCCAACACATCTTGGTGTAATAATAATAAAAAGTCATGATATATCTGTTTCCATTTGTAGAAGGAACAAACATAGGGACACGCAAATCAAAATGAATCAGTTCAAGTTTTCTACATGCTTTGGAAGTAGAATCATGAAATGGTTGTTTTTTATGCTTTCCAAGGACAAAAACATCAAATTGTTTCAATTTCATAGGAATAGTAGGCAAACTAGAAACACCATTCTTTCTCAACAAACATATATTCTCATAATTAATATGGCTAAATATAGCATGCCACAAAATACTAGATGGCATTTTACCTTCACCATGATGAGAGAGGTATGCAACATTTTGTGTATCGGAAGATGTACCTTTCAACTTCAACAGTCTTCCATATTCCATTCCTGTCATGACAACCATGTTGTTAGAATCCTTCCTTATTTCAACTTTTCCACCGAACATATGAGCAGAGTGGCCTTGTTGTCAAATGTGCACAAGGGACAACAAGTTCCTTCGCAACTTAGGAAGATAGAGTACATCATGCAAAAGAAAATCATGGATTCCAAGCAATTTGAGTCTAATGGTGCCCATTCCTAAAGGTTTGAGACTCTTTATCTACAAAATACACTACAACATCTACATTGTCATGGAAGTCTTTGAAGAATTCTCTTCGGAATTTCATGTGGGAGGTTGCACCTGTTTCAAGAAGCCATGCATCTCTCCAAGAAGCAAATGAAGTGTTAAACAAATCATCAGTTACTCCTATATTGCAATGGGAAACAATGTAATGAGTAATTACTTTACCTTTAGTTGGTTCTGAAGTTTTACCTCTATCTTCTTTTTGATTCCGTCTCTCTTTGATCTTCTCCCATGGAACTCTACAATTAGTTGCTTCATGTGACCCATTCCTTTCACAATAGGTACAGTGAATATCAAATCTCTCGCAGGGATTATGCCTACCCCTTGCCTCTAAAATTGTTCTTCTTCTTTTTGCATCCTCTCTTACTATCTCCATGGTGTCCATCAAATGAAGTGCTTCCAAAACCAATGCTGCCAAATGGAGTAGTTGTGGCAGAACTTGATGGAGGTGTCGAAGGTGCACCAAGAAATAGTGTCAAAGAAATTCCAAACATTGTTGTAGAAGTGGAAGAAGCCATAAATTCCATAGAATTAGCATTTAACGAGCGTCCACCACCATGAATTCACATAGAAATTTTCTTTGGTATGAAACTAGGGAATCTACTTGTTGTATACCTCGTGATCCTCGAAAGTCAAAGCTCATGTTTGCAACAAGAGTACAATATACTTTGTTTTAAAAAACATAATACAAACTTCAACGTCCAACTACCCTCAAGTTGTTTGTGTGGACATCAATTCCACCCATTTAAAACCCAAAAGGCGCCTTGGCTAGTAAAAAGAGTTGCAACGAAACCATAACCAGATCAACCCCGCAACATCTAATATTCACTTTCACAGACAGATAGGTTGTTCCATTCATGACCAAGGTTTTAAGGGAAGTTTGTTCATGCCATATCCCACAACGAATCAAGACAAATCAAAAAGGTTGGTTTATGCCACATCCCAAAGAAAATTGAATCAATACAACGATGAGAATTGAGAACTTTAGGGTTCCGGCAAGGGTCCTAGTGGTAGAGAAGTTGTGGTAAGTTCTAGTGACAGTGGGATAAGAGAGGCGAGCACCAAGTTATGGACAAAGGAAACAGACATACCTGTCGTGGTCAGCTACACACTGAAGAAGCGCGAGCATATTGACATAATGTTTAGCAATGTCAGGATCGTGGGTGAATTAATCTTATTTTCACGTCCACCATGGACTGAACTCATTCCAGCAAAGGGATTTACCAATGGTGAGGTGATACTAGTGAGGTTGCACTTGTAAATATGGCTCAAACTATCCACATAAAACCCTACGCTTTTTCCCAGGCGGTCGAAGCTACCAATGAGAGTGGAAAACCCTAGCGCATCCAACAGGAATATGGAGAAAAACCATATATGAAGGACTCAAATCATAGCGGACTGAGTAGACAGACTAGCAGATTGCATAAGGGAGTTTTCTTCACGCGACGCTCATGGAGTTAACAACCGCTCTGATACCACTAACAAGCCAGGTATGGCAGAATGTGTAACTCCACACTTGTCTATTGCATTGACATAAACCTATATAAATACATTTCTAAGTGATGGTTGGAATTCACCTTCCATGTGACTCTTCCTATCACCTTTGACTCTTCATATTTACATAGGTAACACAATCCCAAGGATTACGTATCCAACACCTTGGAACTAACTTAACTAACTAATTAAAGAAAACTATTGTTTTACCTTAATTGTCCAATATTTTACAAATGATTGAGTTTTGCAGTTAGGATGGAATATGTAAGCATCATATTGTCCCTCATGGTTCCACAACCCAAATCACACCCTAATAAAATCATGTGTCAATGGAGGGTGACAGAACCTTGAAGTTAGATATGAATCTTTGTTGACCCATCTATTAGAGAAAATCATGTGTCCCTCCTTCACTAGTATATCAAAATTCCCTTTCACTTCAACATCCAACTATTTCAACACACTAAGGAATTTTGTAGCACACTAGGAGAGTTGAGCGACATATTGAAAATTTACCATTTTGACCAAGAAAACTTCTAGAAGATTAAAATCTCGGTAATAGAAAGAGCTAAAGACTAGATTTGGTATCTATTGAAAGTGTTAGTACCCCGCAATAATCAAGCTTGTGTAATCCAATCAAATCCAACCAAAAAAAACATAAATACATTAAAATGAGGGAAAATAATGCATGAATCTAAACAAGTCACTATGTATTAGAAAGTGGAAAAATGATATAAAAAGATAGGAAAATAAAGCCAAAATATTCACAAACAAAGGTGTATGATGAGATAAATTAGGTAATTATGAGGCTCCTCATACCCCTTGACTCAAGATCTTGCACATCTAGTATGCAACAAAGTCACTTCCCACATTACATCAACTTTTTACAAACCTCTCTAAAATCATATGGAGTCATGTGAGTAAATGCATTTTCCTTGTGGAAGCCTCTGGTGTCTATGACCTACTCCCATAAGTGCCTCTCATGAACTCTTTCAATTGGAACATTATTCTACCATTGACAGATCAAAAGGCATAGTAGAGGGATCTTGAATCTAAGTTGTATCCATCACAATTCCAATCTTTGAACCTAGTTTACATACAACTAAATATGAAAGAGGGTTGATTTAAAGTTTGAGGATTATGGATCCTTCATCTTGAGTTCATTAGTAAGTTCATCCCATCATGCCCTGCATACTTCCAAGGCTTGATTTGCGGAGTTTTTATAAAAAATTATGTAGCCATGAATTTCCTCTATGTACTCCCTTTGCATCATTGTTTGAATCGTTGTATCAACAACCATGTGGAAATTTTCCTCAATCAACCTTCTAGGGGTATGATCTTCCAATATAATGAAGAGGAGTGCCTTAATCTCTTATACAATATAGGTTGTTGACTCATTGATTCTTTGAATCTCATTTTCCAGAAGGGATTAAAAGGCATTCATACATAAATCCCCCACATAGGAATTGGGATTCCACCAAGTACTACTCACAAATCAAGTTACAATACTTTGAAGGACTAGAAAAAATAGACACCACAAAACACCTCACAAATACTCTGTGTGTCAAGTGGTACATTAGAGTCTCACCAAATAGAATTTGTACCACTACTCATTAGTATAGAGCATAAACATGAGCAAATGGTTGATTTGTATGTACTAGATACTTAGAATATCATAATAAACGAGAGTGCACACAATGTGCACTAGATGTGAGGGTGGAGCATAACTCCAAAAGAGATAAGATAGATGAGTTACATGATAACTCCTTAAAGAATAGAAGAACCTCCAGTACATTCATATATCCAATTTCATATTCATATGTTCATAGT
>JZKD02S1409127.1:0-11218 GCA_000966675.3 Picea glauca | reverse complement strand
GGCGAAGAAATAAAATAAGAAAAATGTGGAAATAAAACATAGAAGATACACAATACAATAGAGAGACAGATATATGTGGTTCACCCAGTGTGGGCTACTTCCACCAGAGAAATTTCTAGGTCATTCCTTTATTATTATCCAACAAATGAAGAGATACAACCTACAACACACCCACTATAACTTCCTCCTCTTTCTCTCAGAGTATCCTCTCCTAGAATACAATATTTGCAATAATACCAGGCCGCAATACAATTCCCTCATAAAATAGGGTTTCCTTCTAGGGAAAAAAATCTCTAAAATAACTTCTATCGTCACATCTGCGACCTTATAATGAACTGTCGAGATTGACTATGAAATTACAATATCTTACAAGGCAAATTTTCTTAATATTTCGCTTCGGGGGTGTTACCCCTGTAACGTTCCCTTCATTACAACATAAAAATAAGTGAGTACAATAGAGGTAATTATTATTATTATTATTATTGTGATTATTATTATTATTATTATTTTGAAACATCTGTTAGGACAAGTGATATACAATAATGTCATACATTATTAATTACACATTCAATCTCATCTCATCATTACACAATAGAATCGAAATACAAGATCATTGTTTTAGAGACCAACCATATCACATAAGGATAACAAGTATATCTACCTGCTCAACCCATCCTGCAATATTAGGACCCCCAAGACACATAATCAATGCTCAAGTCCATGATTCATCTGATTTATTTTGACCAATTAAGGACTCAGGACTAGTGCATGTTATGAGGAGAAAGGAGATATCTAGTTCCCTTAACCATAATCCTATCCCAATTTAATGACTAAATCAACAACAATACACATATTAATTTCTTAAAGAATAAAGTATAGTCTATTATGATTAATCAACTATTAAGCAATATCATGAGGTACAATTTCTAATTTTGCAAAAGAATTTCAAGGTTTAAAACATGTAAATAGATTGTATCCTTGCTTAACAACACCACCTTGTTTCATCAAGTTTTAGTAAAAGTATGAAACTAATCCAAATATTTTATACATTGGAACTAAATGATTTACAAGTAGGTTCATAACATCCACAATCATAAGGAAAGACAAATTCCACAAATCTTTTATATTTGAATCACAATTTAAAAAAAGTACTTCTAAAATATTAGTACCAATGAACTAAAGATACTTAAGAACAAATANAGTGCAGGGACAGAAAGGGTTCGAAGCTCAGGCGAACAAGAGCCATCAATTGGGATCACGAGGAGTGTGGAACTATTCGTGGATCGGCTATCGGATCATCACGGGAGAAGGAGCGGAAGATTTGGTCGCAAGAGTGTGAGAGGCGAAGTCCCGATGACTGGTTGGTCAGTGTGGGCCACAGTAGGATGATGTGACTGGTAACGTGAGACATCATAAATTCGACGTCTCGGGGCATTGGAAGTGACGCGGGAATTGTTAGACCTCCCGAGTAGCGAAGTCGTGAGGTAGCGATATCTCGGATATCGGAACCTTGGGCATCAGAGGTCGAGGAAGGAGGTATTTAACCTCGTGAGAAAAGACGTCGCGAGGGGGAGAAATTGTAAGTTTGGTGTTTTGACATCTCACATATCGGAGTTGGAAAACTAGAGCGCTTGGTACAACGAAAGGCGAGATCACGATAGAGTGAAATTCCGATCCTCCGATAAGTAAGTAAAGAGGATCGTGAGACGAGAACTGTGGGTGTAGATCTTCCGATTGGGAGATAGAAGAATATTCACGTTCTTCGAGCCAAGAGAGGAAGAAGGTCCTGGTCAGTGAGGGCGAGGAGTTATCGTGGGAGGTAGCTCTGACGCACCTTGCATCACAATTGGAGGAAATAAAAGCAAANTGTCCAAAGTTAGTACAATAAAAACAATTACCATAAAATAAATTTGCATACCTGAGAGTGAATGATCTTCTTTGTGGCATAGTCCTTCTAAATTTTTTCATTGACTGATCATGATCATGATTGAATATTCTTTGTGTCTTGAACATGGATGGCCTTCTTGAAGATGTATCTTCAATAGTTTTCTTAGATTTTGGTTGAACATGATTCCTTCCTTTGAGTACTTCTTCAATACTCTTTCTATTTTCTTCATTCTTATTTTCTAGCAATGTAGAGTGCTTCTCTTCATTCTCTACAACTGATGTGGATGTTTCTGTCTCTTCAACGTTCTTGTTGAGCTTGACAATTTTGACTCTTAGTGTGACAACTTATTCTTCAAGATTATCAACCTCTTCTTCTTTATTCATTATCTGAGACTTCATGACCTCTTATGTTCTCTTTGCTTCTTCAAGTTGGATTTTCAATGTAATTATTTCTTCTTCCAGTCTTCTCTCTTCTTGACCAAATTCTTCCTCGAGCTGGTTTAAGTCATTGGTTCTTTCCTTGAGATGATCCATCAATATCTTTTCTCTCTTTTCTTCTTCTTTATTTTGTGCTTCTATGTTGGCTTCTAAACATTTCTTTTGATATTCTAGAGTTTGTTCAATTATTCTGGCCTCTTCTAATTGAGCTCTTAAATTCTTGATGACCTGTTGATATTTTTCGGAACCTTGACCACTTTCCTTTTTCTTCATCAATTCTTTCTTGGATGACTTGTTTTCTTCTCTTTCTTTCCTTATATATTTAATTGCACTGATCAATTTTTCTCTGTAATCAACTTATGCTTCTTCATACTCTTCCTCTTTTGAATCTGTCTGACATGATGAGAATATTTCTTCTTGTTCTTTATCTGCATCTTCTTTGGCATTTTTTGAATCTGTGATGGGTGAAGAATATATGTCATGTAACTTATCCCAAAGTACTTTGGATGATGAAAATTTACCAACCTTTTCTCTCACCGGATTAGGTAATCCTTCCCAGATGAAATCCATTGCTATTTTTTTATTCTTATTCAATTCCTTCTTGGTTGCAGTCTTTTCCCTTTTTGATAGCAAAATATAATGTCCATGTGCTTGTAAAAATACTTTATTCCTTCTACTCCACATATCATACTTAAAACCATTTTGACCATTAAACATTGGTACTCCATTCTCAGAATAATCCATGATCCCCTTCCAGTGGTCAAACTATTTTCTGAAGGAACCTGGCTCTGATACCAATTGTTGGATTACTGAGAGGGGGGTGAATCAGTAATAGCGTAATTATAATCATTTTTCTCCAAATAATTCAAGTGTTATATCAATGTAGAATTATTATCCAATAATGAGCAATAAGAAATGAACAATCACACACATACACAGTACACCAGTTTTTTTACATGGAAACCCAAATCGGGAGAAAACCATGGAATGTTTTTTCTTATATGTCTTGAATAATTACATTCATTGGAAGCACCAACTTCCTTTGTTTTCTAGATGCAACTGGAAGGAGGCTCCAACCCCCTAGTTTCTCAAGCTACAACCTGAGGNTGTCCAAAGTTAGTACAATAAAAACAATTACCATAAAATAAATTTGCATACCTGAGAGTGAATGATCTTCTTTGTGGCATAGTCCTTCTAAATTTTTTCATTGACTGATCATGATCATGATTGAATATTCTTTGTGTCTTGAACATGGATGGCCTTCTTGAAGATGTATCTTCAATAGTTTTCTTAGATTTTGGTTGAACATGATTCCTTCCTTTGAGTACTTCTTCAATACTCTTTCTATTTTCTTCATTCTTATTTTCTAGCAATGTAGAGTGCTTCTCTTCATTCTCTACAACTGATGTGGATGTTTCTGTCTCTTCAACGTTCTTGTTGAGCTTGACAATTTTGACTCTTAGTGTGACAACTTATTCTTCAAGATTATCAACCTCTTCTTCTTTCTTCATTATCTGAGACTTCATGACCTCTTCTGTTCTCTTTGCTTCTTCAAGTTGGATTTTCAATGTAATTATTTCTTCTTCCAGTCTTCTCTCTTCTTGACCAAACTCTTCCTCGAGCTGGTTTAAGTCATTGGTTCTTTCCTTGAGATGATCCATCAGTATCTTTTATCTCTTTTCTTCTTCTTCCTTTTGTGCTTTTATGTTGGCTTCTAAACATTTCTTTTGATATTCTAGAGTTTGTTCAATTATTCTGGCCTCTTCTAGTTGAGCTCTTAAATTCTTGATGACCTGTTGATCTTTTTCGGAACCTTGACCACTTTCCTTTTGCTTCATCAATTCTTTCTTGGATGACTTGTTTTCTTCTCTTTCTTTCCTTAGATATTTAATTGCACTGATCAATTTTTCTCTGTAATCAACTTATTCTTCTTCATACTCTTCCTCTTTTGAATCTGTCTGACATGATGAGAATATTTCTTCTTGTTCTTTATCTGCATCTTCTTTGGCATTTTTTGAATCTGCAATGGGTGAATAATATATGTCATGTAACTTATCCCAAAGTACTTTGGATGATGAAAATTTACCAACCTTTTCTCTCACCGGATTAGGTAATCCTTCCCAGATGAAATCCATTGCTATTTTTTTATTCTTATTCAATTCCTTCTTGGTTGCAGTCTTTTCCCTTTTTGATAGCAAAATATAATGTCCATGTGCTTGTAAAAATACTTTATTCCTTCTACTCCACATATCATACTTAAAACCATTTTGACCATTAAACATTGGTACTCCATTCTCAGAATAATCCATGATCCCCTTCCAGTGGTCAAACTATTTTCTGAAGGAACCTGGCTCTGATACCAATTGTTGGATTACTGAGAGGGGGGGTGAATCAGTAATAGCATAATTATAATCATTTTTATCCAAATAATTCAAGTGTTATATCAATGTAGAATTATTATCCAATAATGAGCAATAAGAAATGAACAATCACACACATACACAGTACACCAGTTTTTTACATGGAAACCCAAATCGGGAGAAAACCATGGAATGTTTTTTCTTATATGTCTTGAATAATTACATTCATTGGAAGCACCAAATTCCTTTGTTTTCTATCTGCAACTGGAAGGAGGCTCCAACCCCCTAGTTTCTCAATCTACAACCTAAGGGAAGCTCCAACTCCCTAATTCTCTGGCTACAACCAGAAGGAGTCTACAACCCCCTATGTTCTCCACCTACAACCGAAAGGTGGCTACAACCACCTATCCTTTCCCCGTCCAACCACCCTGAAGTAGAAGTAGAATGATGGAACCACTATCACACTATCACTGTGATATATATCGTTGTAAACCTGTACCAATAAACTTGAACCATGCATCAACCATGCATCAACCTGTACCTCAACTTGTAATCAACCTTGCTGAATTCTGGCTTATTCTAGAGAGAGACCTTGTAGATCATGCCCCGCATGGAATATTTGTTGAATCGATCTGAAACTTAGAAATCATCATCAAAAGAATTTATCCTTCCTTGAATTCTGGCCTTCTTTTCTTCACCTTCCCTCGAAAATTCAACTTAGATATCATTTGGTTAACTCAAACACCTATAGGTATTCATATGCTCAAGTGTGTCTTAAATGAGAGAGCCTTGCCTCTTATATATGCTCTCCAAGTAGCTTCCTTAAAAACATCTTCTAGGTCATTTTGCCCACTTTCCTTATTTTAGGGTTAACCCACTTCTAAGTTCTCCATTAAATTTATTATTTAAATAATGTGTTTTTGTATTCACTTTGAATTATAGTACACTCATCACTTCACTTTATTATATACCTTCTAAAATATCTTAAACCACATTGACTACTTTGACCTTTTGGGGCTTCTAGATGACATAAGAGGGTCCTCCAACTTTGTAAGGCTATAACTCTCAAACCGTGAGGAGTTATGTGGCATTCCACATACCACCAGAAATGGAATGACATGTACCATCCATATAGAATAGTATTTACTGAAAATATATCAAAACTCATACCATTATCCATCAAACAAACTTGGGTCCATTACCCAAACCTGGGTTCTCCAACTTCTCATGGCCATAACTCTCTAAGCATGAGGATATATGTGACGTTCCACATACCACTGGAAATGGCTTGACAAGAACTATCCATATAGGATAGTTTGACTAACAAATTCACTGACATTCATCTCAGTATTCCACAAATAAGCATGGGTTCTCTAACCATACTTCTAGTATAACTCAATCCTCAAAGCATCTTCCCATGAGGGCTTTCACCACAAGGGGACCACTTTGGAGTTCATCCATCTATACTTCTTATCAACCATGACAAGACAATAATGATTCATCTTTACATCAAACAAAATTGGGTCCATTACCCAAACCTTTGTGCTACGGGGCTTTATTCAAGGGTTGACATCAATGACAACCAACCTTAATCAACAAGTCAAATGTGTGACCAAGGTCACAAACTTGTGTTTGATTCACTGAAGTGCGAGATAAGAAAAGAAGTTTTGGGCAGATTGGTTGCAACAGTTGTAAGAACTTCAAGAAACATATATGTATTAAGTGAAATTGGAAATGAAAAGTGTTGTCTATGAAAGGAAGATGAAGTTTGGCTATGGCACAGAAGGACATGTCACATAAAATTTGACAACCTTATCAAAGTCAGCAAAAAGGAAGCAGTCAGGGAAATTCCTCAGATCACGAAGCCAACCAACACTTTATGAAAGCATTGTCAAGAAGGAAAGAAAACAAAGACCAAATTCAAATCAAAGGAATACTCCACAACAAGACCATTGGAAATTGTGCATATTGATCTAGTTGGACCAACTAGAACAAAGGGTTTAAAAGGTGAGAAATATTTTATGTTATTGGTTGATGATATACAAGGATGAATGCAGTTTGTTTTCTCAAGAAGAAGTCAAAAGCATTCAAAAACTTCAAGGTATACAAGGAAATGGTTGAAAATGAAATGGATTCAAAAATAAAATGTTTGAGATCTAATCATGTATGAGAGTTTACTTCAAAGGAATTTATGGATTTATGAAGCAAGCATGGAATTAAAAGGAAATCATGCATTGTTAAGACACCTCAACATAATGGAGTTGTCGAAAGGAAGAATAGGACAACACAACAAATGGATCAAACTATGTTAATGGATTCCAAGTTGACAAAAACAATTTGGGCACATGCAGTGCATACAGTAGTTCATATTCAAAACAGAGTAATGCTCAAAAACAACGGTGATAAGAATCCCTATGAGATATGGAAAGGAAGACCAACAAATGTGAAGCACTTCATAGTTTTTGGAAGTAAATGTTACATCAAAAGAGAAGATGGAAGAATGGGAAAGTTTGACTCTCGTGTGGACAAAGGCATACTTTTTGGGTATTTATGCACAAGGAAAGCATACAAATGTTTCAATCTAAGTCTCAACAAAGTTTTGGAAATCATTAATGTGACGGTTGATGAGACAGGTGGAAAAAAAATAAAGGAATAAGAAAAGGAGTCAATGGAACAGGTTCATGAAGAAGAATCAAAGGAAGAAGAAGTAGTAGAAGGGGAAGATGAATAAGATAAGTTAGAAGAAGGAGAGAAAGAACAACAAGATAGTCAAGTACCTCAAAATACCCTGAGCAAAAGAATATATAATAATAATCCATCAGATCAGATCATCAGGAACAAAGACATGGGAGTTGAGACTAGAAGAAGAATTTGTTCACCAGAACAACTGAACATAGCACTCTTATCCTCAATTGAGCCAAGCATCTTTGAAGAATCCATCACGGATGAATTATGGATAAAATCCATGGATTAAGAATTGGATCATATAGAGAAGAATGACACTTGTGAATTGGTTCCAAGGCCAAGGTACAATAATGTGATTAGAACAAAGTGGGTCTTAAAAAACAAATTGAATGAATATGGATAGGTTACCATGAACAAATCTATATTGGTATGTAAAGGATACACTCAGGTTGAAGGTATCAAATTTGAAGAGACAATTTCCCCAGTTTCCAAAATGGAAGCAATCAGATTGATCCTCACTTATGCATTCTCCAAGAATATTAAATTGTGTCATATGGACATGAAATCATCCTTCCTGAATGGGTATCTAGAAGAAGAATTCTACATTGAGCAACCAGAAGGATTTCAGTTGTAAAAGAATGAAAATTATATGTGTAGATTGAAGAAGGCCTTGTATGGTCTCAAACAAGCCCCCAGATCATGGTATTCCATACTGGACAGATATTTACAACAGCAAGGGTTTAGGAAAGGAAATGCAGACAACAACCTCTACATCAAGGTAAATCAAGATAGTATTTTGTTAATTGAAGTTTATGTTGATGATATTATCTTTGGAAGTGATGATGACAGGATGAGCCAGAAATTTGCAAATGATATGCAGAATGAATTTAAAGGTCATTACTTGGAGAATTATCTTTCTTTTTGGGTCTTCATATATGCCAAAGCAACTNCTCAAACACCTATAGGTATTCATATGCTCAAGTGTGTCTTAAATGAGAGAGCCTTGCCTCTTATATATGCTCTCCAAGTAGCTTCCTTAAAAACATCTTCTAGGTCATTTTGCCCACTTTCCTTATTTTAGGGTTAACCCACTTCTAAGTTCTCCATTAAATTTATTATTTAAATAATGTGTTTTTGTATTCACTTTGAATTATAGTACACTCATCACTTCACTTTATTATATACCTTCTAAAATATCTTAAACCACATTGACTACTTTGACCTTTTGGGGCTTCTAGATGACATAAGAGGGTCCTCCAACTTTGTAAGGCTATAACTCTCAAACCGTGAGGAGTTATGTGGCATTCCACATACCACCAGAAATGGAATGACATGTACCATCCATATAGAATAGTATTTACTGAAAATATATCAAAACTCATACCATTATCCATCAAACAAACTTGGGTCCATTACCCAAACCTGGGTTCTCCAACTTCTCATGGCCATAACTCTCTAAGCATGAGGATATATGTGACGTTCCACATACCACTGGAAATGGCTTGACAAGAACTATCCATATAGGATAGTTTGACTAACAAATTCACTGACATTCATCTCAGTATTCCACAAATAAGCATGGGTTCTCTAACCATACTTCTAGTATAACTCAATCCTCAAAGCATCTTCCCATGAGGGCTTTCACCACAAGGGGACCACTTTGGAGTTCATCCATCTATACTTCTTATCAACCATGACAAGACAATAATGATTCATCTTTACATCAAACAAAATTGGGTCCATTACCCAAACTTTTGTGCTACAAGGCTTTATTCAAGGGTTGACTTCAATGACAGCCAACCTTAATCAACAAGTCAAATGTGTGACCAAGGTCACAAACTTGTGTTTGATTCACTGAAGTGCAAGATAAGAAAAGAAGTTTTGGGCAGATTGGTTGCAACAGTTGTAAGAACTTCAAGAAACATATATGTATTAAGTGAAATTGGAAATGAAAAGTGTTGTCTACGAAAGGAAGATGAAGTTTGGCTATGGCACAGAAGGACATGTCACATAAAATTTGACAACCTTATCAAAGTCAGAAAAAAGGAAGCAGTCAGGGAAATTCCTCAGATCACGAAGCCAACCAACACTTTATGAAAGCATTGTCAAGAAGGAAAGAAAACAAAGACCAAATTCAAATCAAAGGAATACTCCACAACAAGACCATTGGAAATTGTGCATATTGATCTAGTTGGACCAACTAGAACAAAGGGTTTAAAAGGTGAGAAATATTTTATGTTATTGGTTGATGATATACAAGGATGAATGCAGTTTGTTTTCTCAAGAAGAAGTCAAAAGCATTCAAAAACTTCAAGGTATACAAGGAAATGGTTGAAAATGAAATGGATTCAAAAATAAAATGTTTGAGATCTAATCATGTATGAGAGTTTACTTCAAAGGAATTTATGGATTTATGAAGCAAGCATGGAATTAAAAGGAAATCATGCATTGTTAAGACACCTCAACATAATGGAGTTGTCGAAAGGAAGAATAGGACAACACAACAAATGGATCAAACTATGTTAATGGATTCCAAGTTGACAAAAACAATTTGGGCACATGCAGTGCATACAGTAGTTCATATTCAAAACAGAGTAATGCTCAAAAACAACGGTGATAAGAATCCCTATGAGATATGGAAAGGAAGACCAACAAATGTGAAGCACTTCATAGTTTTTGGAAGTAAATGTTACATCAAAAGAGAAGATGGAAGAATGGGAAAGTTTGACTCTCGTGTGGACAAAGGCATACTTTTTGGGTATTTATGCACAAGGAAAGCATACAAATGTTTCAATCTAAGTCTCAACAAAGTTTTGGAAATCATTAATGTGACGGTTGATGAGACAGGTGGAAAAAAAATAAAGGAATAAGAAAAGGAGTCAATGGAACAGGTTCATGAAGAAGAATCAAAGGAAGAAGAAGTAGTAGAAGGGGAAGATGAATAAGATAAGTTAGAAGAAGGAGAGAAAGAACAACAAGATAGTCAAGTACCTCAAAATACCCTGAGCAAAAGAATATATAATAATAATCCATCAGATCAGATCATCAGGAACAAAGACATGGGAGTTGAGACTAGAAGAAGAATTTGTTCACCAGAACAACTGAACATAGCACTCTTATCCTCAATTGAGCCAAGCATCTTTGAAGAATCCATCACGGATGAATTATGGATAAAATCCATGGATTAAGAATTGGATCATATAGAGAAGAATGACACTTGTGAATTGGTTCCAAGGCCAAGGTACAATAATGTGATTAGAACAAAGTGGGTCTTAAAAAACAAATTGAATGAATATGGATAGGTTACCATGAACAAATCTATATTGGTATGTAAAGGATACACTCAGGTTGAAGGTATCAAATTTGAAGAGACAATTTCCCCAGTTTCCAAAATGGAAGCAATCAGATTGATCCTCACTTATGCATTCTCCAAGAATATTAAATTGTGTCATATGGACATGAAATCATCCTTCCTGAATGGGTATCTAGAAGAAGAATTCTACATTGAGCAACCAGAAGGATTTCAGTTGTAAAAGAATGAAAATTATATGTGTAGATTGAAGAAGGCCTTGTATGGTCTCAAACAAGCCCCCAGATCATGGTATTCCATACTGGACAGATATTTACAACAGCAAGGGTTTAGGAAAGGAAATGCAGACAACAACCTCTACATCAAGGTAAATCAAGATAGTATTTTGTTAATTGAAGTTTATGTTGATGATATTATCTTTGGAAGTGATGATGACAGGATGAGCCAGAAATTTGCAAATGATATGCAGAATGAATTTAAAGGTCATTACTTGGAGAATTATCTTTCTTTTTGGGTCTTCATATATGCCAAAGCAACT